>BMAW01020712.1:786065-866009 GCA_019974015.1 Nephila pilipes
ATATCAATTGCTTTGTGATGATATTAATGTCTAAGTTTTTAACTGCAAAAGCTCTTTGAATAATATAGTATTTATCAAAATGGTAAAACCTTTACTATAGTGTTGTTGAGAACTACTCTATCGGCTTTTAATCACAGAACACGTTTGCAAGTAATATGTCATTAATAAAGATTTAGATCGTCCATGTAGTATTTGTCGTTCGTATTCGTTTACATATCTTATCATCATGAGAAGAATTTAGCTTGACTTAAGAGGATCTTCGAATTTTACTCATTGTAATTAATGTTGAGAGGAAGTATTTGACGTAAATACATTTGTGTCAGGCTACTAGAAATCTTCTGATGTTATTCTCTTTGCCTTCATCTATATTCACTTCCCAGTTTGAATCTAAATATTTCATCCTATTCATAAAACTTAAATTTTGATTGTTAATACATAAAGAGTTTTGAAATTCAAGAATGAGAGTAAATACCTTAGTAAACTGAAATTAAACTGATTTTGTTTTAATTTTTCCTTTAATATGGTAGAACTGTTTAAAATTAAATGCATCCAAATTATATTTACCTTTCATAAAAGAAAGGGTATGAACTTTTAATGTTTTTACTTGTTTTTCTCCCAGAAATCAAAATTAACAGTTGATAAATTATTTTGAATTCAATGCTATATTGGGTTGTTGTATCTGAAATATGTTGTATAAATTGAGAAATTTATTCCCATTAAATAAATTTGCTTTTTCTAATCTTAATACAAAATAAATAAAATCGCAGAAAATATCTAAAATATCATAAATGATTATATAACTTGTGAAGCTGGATGAAACAAAAATGTAAGCTTTAACATTTGTTGTTTAATCCTCCGCGTGTTTTCCTAGATTTGAATGTGGAAGATGGTTAAATTAACTCCTTTGATTATCAGCTAGCCATGACGTGACCGCGGTAGCCCTCAGGTTATGACACGCGTCATGGAGGCCTGCCAACATCCGCCTTGTAGCCGAGCTGATGCCTCAGGAATTTTACCAGTCCCAAGTCCTCCACTATTTATGGTGTGGCTCTGAGAGGTTCCAGCCTAGGTTGCTCCTGTCACTTGACAGGCTCAGAATTCACAAGTTCGTCACCATAGCCTCGCATTTTTGTGCGGTTTTATCAACAATGAATTTGTGGGTGCTACCATAGTGACGTTGTTAACAAGTATGGTGAACGACGGATGTCATCTTTCGGCGTTAAATTAATATTGAATAGAATTCGAACAAAGAAATTTTTGCTATAAATTAAAATTTTACATTTTCGTCTTAAAACCCCTTAATGGTGAATTAGCAGCAATTTCTCCTATAGTAGCTTTGTTACAGAAGACAATACGCTTCTGCTTGCAGTGTGAAAATTCATGGGGCCTATATTGCAATATAAAAATAATAAGTCAATTCCATTAGGTCAACAAAGAAAATTTTGATTAGTTGCTATTTATTTTAAATATCACAATATTGATAATATACATACATAGACAGAATCATTAAGTGAGAAAGAAAAATTTTTCCCAGCGATTCACACTGCTTCGTCACTGACGGCTTATTTATAAATTATATCCACCAATATCTTATAAGATTTTTCACCCATATAAACTAATTAATTGTTTGATAAAATTAATAAAAATGGCGTTCGACGATATTCGATTCGAAGGCACGAAGATCTACGCAAAGATCAGTTCTAACAACTTCAGCAAATAAATGATATGCTAGAAGAATTGGCTTATGTCTTATTCATTCGGTAATTAAATGGTTAATGCAGTTTAGCCCTGAACCAGCCTATGACAGAAATTATTTACATTTTGCCAAATGTTGTTATCTCTGGTTATTAAGTGATTTTAACATATGAATGGAAAAATTGCCTAGTTTGTCAATTTGAAATCTGCACCTATGGTTAGTTAAACTTATTGATTAAATTTTAGTTAATATTTGAAAGACTGTATTACCGATCAATTGTCATCCTCATGAGCTTAAAAACAGATGAACTGAGGATGAATAAAAAGAATTTGGTTGAAAATTTGAACAAGATGTAGAATATATAGATATAGATAGAGTATAAGAATGTTAGCTAATAGGGAATTTAAAAGGATGCAACAGACTATTGTTATCGATCTCCCGAAAAAGGGGGAAGAAACTACTTGAAGAACACAATAGTAGCATCACAGTTTGTTAGCAATGACTGGTACAGAATATGAGCAAGTATAAGACGCGGTTATAGATCTGAAGGATACTTCAGACACTATCTATCTTATTATAATGAACTTGGATTATTTATTACACCCATATTTATGAAAGAATTGGTTCCTTTTGCTTATTTTTCTTTATTGAAAATATCTGAGTGAAGATGCTCACTCTCCTCACGGCTCTTTATATGGGGAAAAATCATTCATACTACTGAAAGTACCACTCAAATTATAGCTGAATGAAAACAGTTTGTCTTCGTTGAGTTTACCTGATGTTGTGTCGAGAACCTTGAGCTGTGGTTCAGTTGACTTTCGAGAGCTGTCGCTAATCTTTTATCACTCTGAAGTTAATAATTCCACAACAAACAGGAACGCCATGTTCTCGCGACTTCTGCACCACTGTCGCATCCGGTGGAGGCAATGAAATAAACCAGATTTGAAAGTCCCAAAACAAAGTTTTAATCAGGGACGTAAAAATGAAAATGAAAATTTCTCTGAAAGGGCAAAGGCGAGTCACCTCCTTAGGCTGATGATTAATTAGGCGAAGCTGATTAATTCATGAAGAATGAGACAGTTTTATCGTGTCGAGGATTTCTATGAGGCTGGCTTTGAGTTAATTGAGGGGCGTCAGTTTGTAGCTGGGAAAACTTGTTTCAAAGTTTCTGAAAGGAGGGGGAGATATTTTTGTAAATAATAAAACTGGAACTGAAAATTGCTGATTTTCTAGAGGTGAAATTAATTTTAAAACAATATACTTATTTTGATTTATCTCTTAACTTTATTATGCAGGCTTGAGGTCTCACTGCATGTGACTCACTTTGACGTTTTTGTGAAGACATTTGCATAATGCAATCGGTAATATTTACGTTTATACTCAATAATAAATCATCAAATATAAGACGTACATATATTATTTCAACCTGAATTTAGCTCGTTTTACCCAGACGATAACATTCTTCCATTATAGAAAATATAGTTGGTTTGTATTTGAATATATTTATGAGAAATAGAAATTTGTTCTTTAAGTCCTGTATTGTTTTTGTTTGTTTACTGCTTTATTACAAAAAGCAACTTTAAATTTGATAATTCGCCATCACAAATTATTTTGGCATCGATTTGGTTTTTAGCGCGAAATATATCGCTTAGTTATAATCTATATAGAACTTCATGCTGCCTGAGGTCAAAGCGATTTGTTTGTTAGAAAACGTATTCAAACATAGTGCTGGGGTAGATGCTGTTTTTGCTCATCGAGAAATTTTATTTGTTCTGAAGACTATTCTTCCTAGAGCAAATATGAAAACAGGGAGATTCTAAGAAAGATGGACGCATTTTGAGTTGGAAAACAATGGTCCATACGTTATCATAGTTCATCGTTGTTGTATCCTCCGCTGTAATTAATGGTTAAATGTTTCATAATTTTAACATTGTAATTATTGTTTTATCCATTTAAACTTATGAGCTTTTTCTGTTGTAAGTATTGTTGAAGTAATAAAGCACTTTGAAATATTTCAAAGATGTTGAATATTGTAAATGTTTTTATGAATGTTCCCTATATGTCCATTTTGTTAGACCAATTATCGATTCCTGCCTTTAGCCATAACACTGTGCCATTTTATCTTAAAGTAGGAGATTATAGCAACCAAGATTTGCTATCAACTGTTATCGAAGAATGAGGGCAGCTCGGTTGTTTTCCGACGAATTTGTTCACTTTAATGTTAGCTTATTATATTTGGAGACCTTTTCGTGTTTCGCAATCCGTGTTCCCTCATGATCGTAAGTATGAAGAACAGTACTGAGGACAACAAAATCATCTATTTATAAAGAGTGTTCCTTCCCTCGGTTCAAAATTTTGACGTCACATGATTCACTGTCCTTCCTCTAATGAAGCCAAGATAACAAGTTCGGCGACATCCACCCTTAAACTTAAAGAGTGTTGATACGTGTTTGAAATTGTTTTTCTCCCAAGTACTTTAATGATTTATGCACGATTCGAGCCAGACCTGCCTGCCACATTTCCACCGATGATCCCTTCAAAATAAACAGGTATCCCACTGTGTTTAAAAGTTGGTGCCAATGTCACCGACAGAGAACGCTGGCGGAGGGGAAAAGAAATGAGCTCAGTTGTCAAAGATCATCTGTGCATGTCTGACGAAGCTGGGGTCGGTGATGTTGGCGATCTTTTTCTTCCATCTCACTTGAAGCTTTTCCTATGTTTAAATTATTGAATTTAATTTACTGTCAATGATAATCGTTCTGTGCCAGATTTTTCTTCTCCTTTTTCTTTGGTCGTCATCTTCAATGTTATTTAGGTCTGATGAATCATTTAAGTTCTGTAATGAAGCTCCAAATTTGAATTTTACTGAAATGTTGAATGTTTATTCTTATATACTTGAGTTTTTCTTCACTTTCAAATGTTCGGCTTCGTCTTTTGGAAGTGCGTTATTTAACTTACTGGAGCGTTAATGATATGCAGTATTGTAGTTTTGTTGTGTCAATAAATATACAAAAATCTGCGAAGACTTTTGTAAGGTCAATTTAGAAGATTTTACAGATCACTTATCTGTGTTAAATTGAAAGCCTTATTAGTTTATGCTCCAAATGGTTATGCAATTTTATTACCTTTAAAACCTAATGAGAACTTTAGAATTACTGTTTTCATAATCATTAGCATTATATTAATTTCAGATATGTTTTATTTATCTCTCGCCGAAAACATATTGTCATTTATTTTAATCCTGTCATCTGCCTAATTTTAGAGTCGCTAAATTGAAGGTCGTTTTTGAACATGTCCGTTTTTCTTCTTGTAGTTATTAAAGCAGAAAATAAATCGACAATATCTGTCATAATATATTTTCCGAATAGTAAGAGAAGGCATTTGAATGAACATATGAGAGTCATTGTGTTCAAAAGGCTACAAAATACACTTGATCAACGGACGATTGAATCTATACAGTATCCAGATTGTAGAGTCTGATTGTATTTAAACTATTTGTGGATCAACTGCATTGCTTTTCGCTCTTTGGAGGAGATGCAGATGATAGCCTGTATTCAGATCTGTACCTTTGTTATTTGCTTGATTAAATCTGGATATGAATGGTATAAGTCTTATTGTTCGCTATAATGTAGTAAGTTTATTTTAGGCTAATTTGAGGAGATGTTATCCTGTTGTGTTTTTCAATTTACTCTTATGTGTGTGAGTGTGTCATCACCCTGATCACGAACCATTCCCATCAAGCCAGAGCTTTGTGGGCCTTGGGAATCACTGTGGTTTCGCTCTAAGGAAATGTAATGATGAAGTTTGCATAAGTTTTAACTCATATTTTTAATGAATGAAAGTTTAGCCCAATCATCATGCATTCTGAATATCTCAAACTAAGAAATGATTTTTGGCTGAATGTTAAGTCCTGCTCTGGGACCAATTTAGCATACATTCAAAAATACTCATAATATCATTCTGTCCTGCCAAAGAGTGGTTTGACTAAACCTGTATTCAACCATGTTATTACCGGATTAATTAATTTTAGATTAGTTTTAACGTTGTTATGTTATGTTTCGTCTTATGTATGTGTATCAAATTAATGTCCAGCTGTAATTAACCAACTTCCCCATCAAGCCTAGAGCTCTGAGAATTTTTTGGAACTCTGCTCTATTTTGCCCTAACAATTATTTAGATTTTGACCAGTTTTAATCTAATATTTTAATAATTTTTAATAAAATTCTGCACCAGATAAAACGTGTAGTTTTTAAAACGCTATTTATTTGCGATTTAAAATCATTATTTATTGTGTATACATAGATGAATCTTCAAGTTGAAACTAGCGACAAATTTAATAATACTAAATTTTATCATCTACTATTAGCTCACATTCATATATATCTTGTTCAAATTTTCAGTCGTTAAATATTTTTTGTTCATCCACTAGTTCAAATAATTTTTATTAGTAGGTGGAAGACAATTGATATGTAATACGGTTTTGGAAAATATTAATAAATTTATTGGTGAAATGCAGTTTAGCCCACAGCGCACATTTGGCAACAGAATAGCGCCAAATAATTCCTGTTCGCCAAGGTTATTGCTAAACTGCATTCAACCATTTAATTTATGATGAATAAGACACAAGCCATTCTTCTAGCATATCATTTGTCTGCTATGGCAAAGGGAGAACGTCTTGGTGTAGAATCTTCGTGCCTTCGAATCATCTCGTCGAGCATAAAGTTTTTATTTAATTTTCAAGTAATTAATTAGTTGAAAAGAAAAATTCTATATAAGATATTTAGTGGGATATAAATTTATAAAAATCAGTGAGAAGCGTGTAGATCGCTGGGAAAAATCCACTTTAATTAGTGATTCGGTCATTACACATATTTATAATGTAATCTTTATTAAAAGTAATCAAAAATGTTGATTTGCTAGATTGACTTTAATTTTTTTTTTTTTTATCCATTGTATATTTCACTTTTGACGAACATGATTGACTCGATTCTTCGGAAACTTTATCTTTATCGACAAATACCAAAATTATTTGAAGCGTTATTTATAGAGATATATTATCTTTAATAGCAAATACGCAACTGAACCAGTTGTCAACAATTCCCACTTAATAGTGTGATTCTGTCATCTGTATATACATATTTATATTAATTGTAATTCTTTATTAAAAAGTAACTTAAAAAAATTTTGACTTAAGTAGAGATTGACTTTAATTTTTTTTTTTTTTTTTTTTTATCTATTATTTGTATATTTCTACTTTTGACGGAACATGATTGACTCGATTCTTCGGAAACTTTTATCTTATCGATAAATAGCTCAAGATTATTTGAAGTGCTTATTTCGTGAGAAAAAGTAGATATATTATCTCTTTTATTTTTTTCTGCGATTATAAAAGTTTCATTAGATTCTAAGAATATTTGTAATTTGAATTTCTCTCTTAAATTTATTGTGTTATACATATTTAAAGATTTTAAAGTTAACTGTTATTTTTAACGGAAAATATCGATTTACAAATTTAAGGATTTTTTGTTATCAGCCATTCCAGAAATATTCGTATGTAGCATGTATAAGTATCAGTTAATTCATTTACAGATACTTATCTGGTAATGAGTTCATTATCTGGTTAAATTGATTATAATTATATTTTAAAGCTATCGATTTCTTTAATATTTAAGAACAGATCACAACCTAGTACCAGTATTAACAGCATATTTCATTCCTGTAGAGAATAGTGTATTTTAGTAATTTACTCTCTTTTTTTTCCTCACCTTATTTGAAAGGGCTTATCTTTTAATTCTTAAACTGTTTCATATTTTGTCTCCCGTACTTTGATATCAAAAATTTATATTTAATTTTGAGCTTAGGTAAAAAAAAAAAGAAAATGCATATTTAATGGATGTTCTGAATTTTAAGGTACGTTATCGGAAATGGGTATGTACAAGTACCTTAAAGCCTCCAAAACTTTTTTTTACCGGAAAAATTGTTTTTGAACCTTTAAATCTAACCATCAGGCGAGACAATCTGAAACGAATTGAACAATGAAATTTATTTGGGGCATACGCATTTCGACAATAAATATTCATTTTGTGTACGTCTTTTAAGATCTAAATGTAAGATTTAATGAAACAAATTGTCGATGTACGAGGTAAAAAAATAATAAAAAAATCCTCTTTTTAAAAAATCTTCTTAATTTTACTGTGATAGGGTATCTAATAAAATATCAAATCGTAAGTGAAAAATTCAAAAACTGAGACAATTTTGATTCACACGAGACTTACAGACTTTCATCTAATCATTCAAAACATGTCACTAAGAACTATAATACCGAAGATCCCCCCCAACACGACTCTCAATTTCTTGTTGCATCATCCACTCCGACGCAAATTTCACTAAGTTCTAAGAAGAGGTTTAAATTATGGCCGCATTCCTAATTAATTGGGAAGGAGAAGAAATCGTACATAATTAGGGGGTCAGGCAAGCCATGCGAAGAAGTCTCCTTCCACCCCCCTAATGTTATAAGGAATTCGTTTTGCTAATTAGCAGCATGCGATTTTCCTGGCCGATCCAGACGTAAGGAGGGAATAACGACCCATCTTTGGATCCGATAATTAAGCCGCTGGGTTTATAGATTTTCGGAGTATTCAAGTGGAGATGAAGGAGGGGGAGATAACTTTTATACTTCTGCGATGAGTGAAGAACGGGATCGAAATCATTTTTGACCGATAGTTCGGGAGTTGTCTCCAAAGTTGGTGGCTCAACTCGTTACTCTGATCAGAAAAGGAGTTCGTAATTGTTTTAGAGAGAATTTTGCGATTGTTTTGTAAAAATGATGGCTCGCACAGTGTTGAGTGTTTTGCTAGAGTTTTTCCGAAATTGTTCAACCTGACGATTTTTTGGATTTGGTTAAAATCTCGTGTGTATTTATCAACAGATGATTCATTTGAAACTCGACAATTAAGGTGTTTTTCTGACAGAAATATTTTTATTCTTCCGAGTTTCGTTTCTTGTCTCGTCGCGTCTTTTTACGAGACAGTTTGTTTTCGACAATTGCTGGATGCCATTTCTTGGATATAAATGTAACCCTTGAATATAATGATTAATATTACTCTTTCCAGACTTAAGTGTTCTTTTTTTTTTCCCCCAATGTATTAGGCAACATCCTGAATGAAGTCTAGAATATTTCATTATAACGTGGAATATTAAGGAAAATTGATCGTGTTCATTTTTATGCAAAAACTTAATGTTGTATGTCAGGGAAATTATCATCAGGGATTGAGAAATAGCTGCTAATAAATGTATGCACAAGACTTCTATAAAACGTTTCACGCTTTTCTGTAAAATATGTTTTGGTGAATGTTAATTTTCCTTCTATTTCTCAAAAACACATTAAATTAAATTATTGCCATTTTTTTTTAATTGGACCAACTATACTGGAGATTAAAAAATTAATTGAAATGTTTCTTCAAATAAGTAAATAAGGAAGAGAATTTAAGAATCGAGGTAGCTTGGGAAAGCTGTGCACAACGTCAGAATGACTTTTTTGGAACGCTTTTTGTTAACGTATCTTCCGGCGAGAAAGAGACCACGTAAAATTCAATTCATATTTTGTTTTAGTTAGTTTTTGTAATTTTTTTCTGTTGTCGTGAAATTAATATTTCCCTTACTCATTTACGAGATTTTTTTTCATAGAAAGATTTTTCTGTCTTTTTTTTTTTAATGTATGTTTTTTTTAAAAAACTAATATGACAAATATTTGTGTCATTCTTTGAGTAACCTGAAGCTACTTGTTCCTATACATTTTCTCTCTTAGTCGTCTTATATGCTTTAAGTATTTCAATGTTTTCTAAATCGGTGCTATTTATTTATATATTTGAAAGGCCCAATTAAATTATTTTTGAATCTCTGTAAACCTTTAAAAGAACATGCCTTGAAGTATAGTGCTCTAATTTAAAGAAATATTTATTCTGTATGTATTGTTGAAGATTTAAGTGAAATTTAGGATAGTAATAAATTTGGTATTTTAATTAATATTTCGAGAAGTGTTCCAAGAAAATGTAAATAACTTTAAATTTAAAGGTGCATGACTTAAAAGAGGAGTAAAATACTTAAAATTTGACGAAGACTCATTTTTATGTTAAAAACTTGGTTTTGTTCGAAGGAATGGAATACTTGAGGAAACTCTTTCGTTTACTTAAGTAAATGAAATTTTATTCAATCGTTATTGACAACTTTATTCTAAATTATTATGAAACAGCTCACCCACATAATTGCCCTCCTCCCCCGATTTTGAGAACAAATGAAACAGTCTTCTTATGGTTCCTTCCAAGATTTACGATCCGTTCATTGCCACCGCTCGCTCTACTCTACTACTCATCGTGACAAAGTTTAAAATTCAAGAATACAGTAACCTGGGCTTACTCTTTCTTGGTGTGGGTTCGAGCCATAGCCACTAAAGACCCGCCGTGTAGCCGGGGCTGATGCTCGTTAAATCTCTCGGGGCCCAAAGTCCTTTCGTTGGCGTGGTGTGGAAGTTTGGAAAGGGGGTGCCAGCTCAGGTGTCGACCTCGTCACGTGACCGAGGTTCAAAATCACGAGATCCGATGCCAATAGCCCTCGTGTTGTGCTTCTAGTGCAACGTAATAAAACTAAAAAAAAATACTCTTTCTTGGTAGAAGTGTAAATGGTGAAACTATACTACTCAAAACACTAAATATTAAACTACAGACCGATAGGGAAACTTCCTGGCGGCCAATCAAATCCTTTGCTCTCGACCTCGCCGCTTAGTGGTAAAAATTCCGCCAAAAAAATCTTTCGAAAGCTCAAACCTAAACTACTCCCTGATTGGTCGCCCTAATCGGTTCCCCTCACACACCATCTTGACAGTTCCTTGTGTATTGTTCCATGTTCGTATATATATAGCTCATTTCTTATTTAAAAATTATTTTAAACTCGCGGTTAAATACCTTTAAAAGATTTTTATTTCCAAATTTTCACTTTAATCTGTTTAATACTATATTTATTCTATTTAAATTCTTTACTGAATTAAATTCTATTCTGCTTAAATTCTTGTAACTATAAATTCTTGAATATTAATAAACTTCTGTGCAAGTGTAGAACGAAGTTTCTTTAGATCGGAAATCAAAAACCGGTTTCAATGAAATTATTCATATCCTTCCAAGACTCGAACTGAACCAAAAATAATCTTAAAACGCATAAATAAATTTTTTGTGTTTTGAATTTTTTTTTTAAATCGCTTTATTTATATAGCAACAACTGGATATTTAAGAAACGACAGTATGTTTTTACAAACTGAAGAAAATATTTTAATCATTTTGTAACTAACGGTTTACACATCATTAAACAAAGACTCGTGAGACATTAAATGAAACCCAGAAGTCAGGCAAGAACCTTGGTAACGTATTATTTTTTTCTCTTTCGTGTGTTAGTATAATTTTATATTTTTAAAAATATATCTCTTTATGTTTATCGTTTTCTACCACCACAAAAAAATTTCTGAGAAAACACTGTTCTAATCGTGAAAAACATCATTGCTCAAAAAAAGCTCTGCAAAATTATAATAGTTATTCCTACAATGCCCTGTAGGGGCCAACAACCTTTCTTCCTTTCTCCCAGCCAGTTCCTGTAAATAATTGGGAAAGACCAGGGGAGCACCTCAAGAAAGAAGGAAGATCCCCCCCCCCTGTCGGTCATCCCTAGCGAAAAGAGAAAGAAAAGAAGAACCATTTTCTCTTCCTCCCTTACCATCGATTGCCATGGTCAATTGTCCGTTCACCCCTATTGAAGGTATCGTTCAAGATCATGTCCCGAGTTATTGAACATCTGCGTTCCAGTAACCTGGGTATTGATCCATTTTCGTTGCACATTAAACTCCAGTTTCTAGCTGCGAGTGGAGGTATTTTTCGGTGTTAGGGAATATCGGATTTTGCCTTTCTTCTTTTCGCGTTACAGGAATGTTTTGTTAGTTACGGAGGGGAGTTTTTTGGGGGGATATTTTAAAGAAATTTTTCTTTGGGTGCTCTACTGTTTAAATTTACGCTCGGTTAAAATTGCGATTGATGTAGAGGGGATCTTTGGGGGGCCCCTCCCCGTCAACCCAGAATATTTTTTGGAAGAAGACTTTTTGTCATTTTGTTCGCTGTTTCTCTTCATGTGGAAGAATCTTCTTTGCTTTTGTTCGAGAAATGATTGTTAATATTCATCTCCCCCTCTGTTTCTTTTTAAATGCAACAATGGCGCGCGAGATGTAACAAGATAAAAAACTAGTATCGGGAAAACTGACAGTTTTTGTATTCTTTAGGTATGATATTGTAACTGAGTTGCGAGTGAAAGTATTTAAGTACATCAGGATGTAAGATGTTCGAAACGCTATTGAAAGCGTTACGTTGCTGCAGTCAAATATGTATTATTGTAAGCAAAAAAATAATTTATCATTTTCATAAGCTATTTGTTATGAGCGGCGAGCTTCAAAACTTGGAGTAATCTGATTATTTTAGCTGTGCACTTGTATGCTTTGTAATTGCAACTGTTAAAAATATTTAAATTATAGGTAAATCTTACAGGTTCTGTAGACGATGTTTCATTTCCAGAACGCTCATAAAGAATGCATTTCGTGTTATGTCGTTGTGATATCTTCAGTTACAGAACTTTTGTAATGAACCAACTCCATTAAAAATCATTGTACGGATAAAATATTTATTGCGGATTCGCATGCAATGTAAATCCCATTCCATTCCATACATGGTTTTTGAGGGGGGGGGGGCCTTTTTTTTTTTGCTCCAGTCTGTATTCAGTTACGTGTTACGCTGACTCTTCCAAGAGATTTGGTACTTTAGAACCTACAGGATAAAGGCATTAAAATATTTAATTCAATTGTTCAAATAAGTATTCTGTGGAAAAGAAATGCTTGTATCTAAATGTCTTTTTCTTCCATGACAATCTGTTGAAACAAAATTTTATGAAATCTATAATTGTTTGTTTCGTTTTCTTGTTTTTCCTGGGTTTTCATAAGTTAATGGTCATTAGTTCATAGGTTCAAAACTCCAACTCAAGACACGTTAGAGCTGGACAAAACACTTTACTATCTATCAAAAAATATGTAAGGTCGTTGTATCTCGAACCCTTAACTCGATTAATCCCATATCAAATTACTCATCCCAATTATACACTTTTCGATAATAGTATACTCGTCTCCTATTATCTCCTATCAGAATAAACGATTAATTACGATTATTCTTTTCAGTCTGCAGCAACTATCAACTTATCGTTATCCTCTGTATCCCTTCTCTTTCTCTAATTTTCACCGAACAATTCAATTCTCTACACTTCTTGTCTTCATCTAATTTACATAATCGCGTTTCGTTTGGTTGGCAAAGAGTTGTAATTGTATGCTATTCAAAGCACCAAAAAGTCTCCATGGTTAGTGAAGAGAAACCCGTGAATAGCCCAACGTCACAAAATTGAGTTTCTAAATTTTTTTTCTTCGTTAAATTCAGGCATTCATTGCTCTTCTGCTTATTTACAACTCGTTCTCAAAAATAGAGAGGTTTATTACTCCTGCAAAATATGTTTTTCCGCATATTGTTCAACTTCGCGGTTAAAAAATATCGTGATAGTATTGTGCTATATTTTAAAATATTATGTGTTAATTATTGATGTTTTTTTTTTTTTTTAGTAACGTTAACTTTCTTGTATTAATTTTTATAGTCCACTAATTAACTAAATGCAGTGTATCATCTTCAGTGGTTCCGACTTTTCTTGAAATTTAGATCAAGAAAAGTCGGAGCAATATACCTATGTTCAAGGTACCTTAATAGTAACAAAAGATGGTAGTGATTTATTTATTGCAATTGGAAGATGTGGATAATAAGACTAATAGAATTCTCAAAATTCATTTATAATTTTCCCCCGTATACCACAAGTTTTGGTGCGATAATTTCTTTATTTCACTGGGAGAAGTTTTCTGCCTTTAATTTCCCATATTTACAGCTTCTCGGGTTTGGTTGTTTCGCTTTCTTTTAATTTTACTTGGATTCTTAAACTATGAGATGCATTATCGGAATTGCTCTTAGCATGTAATCCGCCCTCCTATGTTAACACTACTTCTCTACTACACACCAAAGGGCAACATCATCCCCTAGATTACTTGTTACCAGGGTGCGTGTTTCTCCCGAGTGCCCCCTTCTCTCTTAGAACTTCCGCCTTCTCACGCCTGACGACCTCCCCCCGCCACACGCCCTGTTTACTCCTACTCGTTCTAATGCATGGGGCGAATGAGGGTAGGAGAAAGCGAGCGACGTTTGAGTAAATAATTCTTGTTGAGCTAAGATTGGAAGGGGGGGGGGTTGTTACTTTCAATCTCCTAGCTCCGCCCCCGCTCGTGAGGGTAGTCGAGATAGTGTAACTGTGACCGCTCGATGGATGTTTTATGGGGTTGTCGTGGGGAGGGAGAGAACCCTGGCAACCAAAACTGCTGCTTTTTATTCGTTTCTTATTCCCCTCGTTTTATTTTTACTTTTCATGAGGTTTTTTTAATGTATTTTCCAGCACTCGTTCTATCCTGTACATTGAAATCGTGCACATAATTCACGAAGTGGGAGTTCTTGGTTTTTAGGTGTGATTTCATCTCGAATGAGGGTCGATTTGTCGTGGAATTGGACCGTGAATCGAGGGAATCAACGCATTTCTCTTTTATTTATTTCAAAAATCTGTTGGTGCGAATTTTTTTTTCTCAGTTTTGAAATTTGCCTCATAGATATGCTTTCCCGTCCTTCAGTTTTTTATGATTAGTACTTTTTTAATAAAAAAAATAATGTATTTTCCTTCGTATCACAATTATTTAACTGAATGTGTGGAATCATTGTTTTTTCTTAATCTGTAGTTATGCTGTAGTAAGGACTGTGAGGAAACTTAGAAAAACTTTTGTTGCTTTTAATTTTCTTCTTCGGATGTTTTTAGTGTTAGAATGGACCTTTGAATCCATTAAGATGGTTGTCGTTGTTATATACCGCAAGAGAATTAATGATATATTTACTGATTTTTTTTTTTTTATATATATATAAAACAACCCGAAACAGCTAACGTGTACTAAAGTTAAAAAATTATACAAATGAAAATTATTTCTCTGGTATTGTACACAAATTTTCCAAATTATCATTTGTTTGTTTGCAAACTGTACATTCTATCTTCATATATTCAAAATTTTACTTAAATTATCATTAAAAAGTTTTTATAATGTCATTTGTGTATAAAATTTATCCCTAGTACAGGATATTTTTTAGTTTGTATTTGATTTTTTTTTATACCGACTCGATGGAGAAAAGCTTACAATCCTAGGAAAATTGCGATTGTTGTAATAAAATATTTACTGATTATAATACATGCTTGTATAAATGAGCTTTATTAAGATACTTATGAAACTAAAATTAATTATTCGTTAATATCTATTCACTACCCTTGCTCATAAAACACACCCCTTTTCTCCTGGAGTAATAATATTATTTATTCCTTACAGCGCAATGAGAGATGCATAGCACGTTTTTTTTAAAAAAGAAATTCAAGTTTATCTGTGCAAAAACAACATTTTAACCTCGAATTGTGACGATGCAGCTTTCATGAATTACTGTCTATTATCGTTATTATATACTACTTACCTTTTTTTAATGCTATTCGGGAACTATTGGTGGCATTCAAGTATTTATTATAACGAAAACAATATTTTTACGTGAAATGAATGGATTCTTTATTTGATGTGCATATATTTAAACAACTTATCTATTTACTTTATATGTACTAACAGCATTTCCATTGACAAAACTCTGCGTTTCATTTCAAATTTAAATTTATCCGTTACTCGATTTAATTTGCATTTGCAACGCAATATTTGTTGGAAAACGTACGAAATTAATTATTTACCCGACTACATTATCAAAGAAATAATTTTAGTGTGATTTTCAAAGGAAACTAGATAGGATTACGGATTCCCTTTGCAAACTTTTTTCGTTAACTATCAGGATTTCTCGTATTCTTTAAAATTATAGTTAAGTGTGAAATGAAATGTTTTTAACTACTAAAAAGAAATGTGTGAAGTGTGTATGAAACTTATGGAACTAAATGTTTACTTGTTGCTGTTTGCGAATTTTCCTCCCCTTTTTGCTTGTTACTGTTTAAATTAGCTTGGGACACAAAAACGGATTTTTGCAACTTATAAACTATGAAACAGCTATTATGAAATGTTTAATACATTTAAAAAAAGAATATTCAAATCCTCTTCGGTTTTTTTTTTTAATTGCTTTAATATATTGGTCAAAACTGGTGAAAATTATTTTTAAAATATCAAATAATAATAGTACTTGAATGGCTATCATGGAAATATGTGTGTTTTCTTTAAATCTTCTTTTAATGGATTGTACCAAATAATAAAGTACTGTTTATTGTCATTATGGACTGTATATTATAAATCTAAGCTAATAATTTCCCCTTATAATGTAATTCAACATGCTTGTTATTTTTAATAATATACTCGTAGTATTATTTCAAAGACAATCGCGTTAATTGTACTATTCATTTTGGTTGCTTGGAGATTTTTTTCACAATCGCCATTTTAGATAGAGAGAAAAATCTGGTATTACTACGGGTAACGAAAAGAAACATATTAAATGAAGAAGAATGAACTGTGTTAAAAATACACCCGCATATAATAAATATGAGGTAATTTGAAAATGACGTTAAATTGTCAAAATAATAATGAAAATTTGAAGTACGTGTTAAAAAATTAAATTCTTTTGGAATAAGGCTCTTAATCTTGCTCCACTGATCTCTTCTCTGATATGTTTTATTATGCATATGTGGTTCTCTGCGTGTAAAATGAAGATGAAACCAGTGACTCTTAGTAACATCAAAAGACTACTGAATATGAAATAGTGTATAAAGTAATAATACATAAATTTAAATGTATCCCTGGTACAGGAAGCGCTCATTAATCCTGCATTCCTGTCGTGTTCGGATAAGCGATTTTGCAATTATCGAGCGGCAATATAAATTGAACGGGAATACCGAAGATAAATGACTGGATCAAAACTGAAACGATTAAAACATGCATTTAATATTGTGTAGATGATATAAATATATGACGAGGTATTTTGTCATTTCTAGCCACTACAAAATTGAGTTCAAACACTGAACATTAATTAATAGTCTTGCAAATGAAAAATTAACATAATACAATTATATTTAAAGCAAACTGTTAAAAGCCACTGCAGTAAACACGCATACGCTTAATAGTTTTATTACCTCTTGAAGAAAATTTGCTGGTCGTCGAAAACATTTTACTGAGCTCTGTACTTTTGCAATATAATGGAAACGTTTTATTATACAACTCGCAAAAAAATAAGAAAACTCTGTATTGAAATGAAAAGAGTTTGGTTACCACAAGTACTGGGCGAAAATGCGAGCAGAGCTGTCGAGACCTGGCGATTAAGGTCAACAAATTCCCGAATCTTCGCGAAAAAATCCGTAAGCGAGCGGCTCGATCGGTGCCAAATTACAGAATGTATCGAATGCCGAATGAACACGTTCATTGCCACAGATGCGCAGGCGCAACAAAATGGCAACATTTTGTATGCCGGCGATGCTTTGGGACTTGGATTAACTATCGTAAGTTATATGCATTATTTTTGTGCGGTTTTTCAAACGCATCCTTGGAAATGAATGTGTTAAGAGAGCTTACTGTTATACGTTTAGTAAATTAAAAATTAGAAGGGGGAAATCTTATTTTTTCCAAGATACTTGATTGTTTATCTTGAATGAGGGGTATACTTGAGTACCTAGTACAATTAACGTTAGTCTATAAAATACAGAAAACGAAATACAAGTTCATAATTAAAAATAAAATAATGAATGGATACTTTCTCTTCTAATGTCATGGACCTGTATAAATCTTTTCACGAACATCTGGTTTATAAATCCCAGATTTGTAGCCATTAGTATTTAAATTAAATTTCGAATTGTATCTTATTGCCTTTGCTGCGACTCATTGAATCCGTGAATTCCACTCATTTCTAGATCTAACTTTCTGTGCCAATAATTTCAATGACGCAAAAAAAACTCCCTACTTAAACGAATACCGCTTACCTTCGCTACAAAATTACCTTTCTGTAGCGTAATTACGGCGAACGCTACCGTTAGAAAAAAGCTCCGACAGGATCATCGTCAAGAGCTCTCACCCTCGCTTGTTTGCTTTAGAGCCGGTGAGACTGGGCTCTGAAAAGGATTGGGGTTTTATAGGGAAAAGTAATTAGTGCCTTTAATGTATTTAATCCATACGGAGCACCTTGTCAAACATTCGACTTTGTTTTCATTGTGTTCGTTTTCATTCGTCTAGTGTTTCGGTTTTCAACCGACTGAAAGGAATAAAAAGAGAGGGAGGAACTAAATAGAATGTTATATGTCTAATGAATATGTGGGTGCTTAGAGATTCGAAACATTGGTATTTTATTTCGATGAAACGATAGAATAATTGGCGTTCGTTACTCTTAGAAATGTTATGAATTGAAAGGTTCTATATTTGTTACTGGTGCTTTCTTTTTAATGTATGCAGTTGCTATTCATAAGATTTAAAAAGTTTTCTGCAGAGGGAACGGCAAAGTGTGTATTTAATGAAATAGATATAAAATTATTGAAACTAACGCTCTTTTAATATTTCAATTTATTTCTGGGTTTAAAATATTTTCAATGATTTTCTCGTTTATATTGTTGAATAAATGAATCGGCAATGAATAGTTACCGAATTTTTTTTAAACGTTGTCGATAATCCCCCTTTCCTCTGTGAAAAGATGTGTATTTCTCCATAATTTCTTTTGAGAAGGAAGAAAAATGTTCAAATTGCGGGCCTCAAAACTCGTCAAATAAATGCTGTATCGATTTTTAAAAAAAAAAAGCTTTCTTGCGCTACTTAATTATGATTTAGGAAAATAATGTCGAACTTGTTTCAAAATGCTCATTCCATTGCGAATTTACATAAAAATGGAATACTAAAGAATATAGTTTAGCGATATATACGAGGTTTCACAATTGAGAAGTTATATAAAAGTATTTTGACAAGCTAGCTTACACTTCAAATGGTTGAGTGACAGCAGTTGTATGAATTTTATTTCTAACTATGGTTGTGTATATCGGAAATCCTTGGCCGCTGACCCGCCTTGTAGCCGGGGCTGATGCACGTTAAATCTGTCGGGGCCCGAAGTCCTTCCGTTGGCGTGGTGTGGAAGCTTAGAGAGGAAGGTGTCGTCCTCACCACTGGACCAAAGTTCAAAGTACGAGGTCCATCGCCAATAACCCTCGTGTTGATTTTAGTGCGACGTTAATAAAAACTCAACTGAAACTGCGTATATCAGAAGCTTAACATGGCCGCAGTAGACTAGCGGTCGGGGTCGCGGACTTGCGACGGGTGTTGCCTTCGTCGAATCATGGTTTCGAGTCCTAATGCCAATAAAAAACCGCCGTGTAACGGGGCTGGAGCAAGTTAAATCTCGTCCAGGTCCCAAATCCACCCGCTGGCGTGGTATGGAAGTCAGGAGATGGAGGTATCAGCTCATGTGTCGTCTTTGTCACTTAAACAAGATTCAAAAATACAATGTCCGTCGCCAATCTTCCTCGTTTTGCTTCTGAATTCGACGTTAAATGCAAGAGCCTCCCTGTTGAAGAACTGTCTTTTAATACACGCAATTGTGGTGTATTTCGTTTTCGTATAATTCATAATGAAAATTATTATATAACTTGGATTATTGATTGTTTTTCCCAAAAAAATTACAAAGTTGGTATTGCGAGAGAAAGTCCGTTGAGAAATATCCAATGATCAGACATTTAACATTTTGGAGGGCACCTGTTGAATGTACTTTACTTAAGATATTTAATTTTCCTTTTTTGAAGTCGTAGAATTAAAAATTCCGGTTTAATATAGAATGGAAAGTCAAACCATATTAATATTCATATAGTGGAATTTAAAAAAAAACATCGTATTAGAACTTTTCCGCATTTTTTCTAATACGATTACAAAATTTCGTTTCGGAAATAGAATGCAATCATTTCTATAAAAATATTTATTAATCTTCGTGTGTTTTTGAAGCTCGTCTTTATTTGGTGTCGTTAGTACAAATAATAGCATGTATAAGTAATAATGTATAAGTAATCCTTTCATGTATAAGTAATAGCAAAGAGACAGACACTTGATTATTCAAACTTCGAATTGTATATCAAAGATTTAAATTGCATCAGGTTTTCATTTAAGCTGCGCCAAGTTTAATACCCAGACGGCAGGTTTAGTTTTTAATGGGTAGTTAAAATCTTATACTTGCTCGATAACGATTTTAATTTACCCATTTTTTTAAGCGGAAACAAAACTGTTATATCTTGCCATATTATTTAGTATTACTTCTTTTTAAATTTGTTTATTCTTCGTTAACGTTAAATACATAGTTTTCGTACGTTAGATGTATAAAAGTATTTTTTATATCGTCATGGCATAAAACTAGTATTTTAAGCTGACCCGAAACTCTTTTTGTAGATCTATAATTTCGAGCTGATATTGAGAAGATGTATTTAAATAGTAATTGTGAGTCCTTGCGGAATATTATATTTTTAAGAGTCAGAGTTTTTTCGGCCTAATGTAACCATTTAAATTCCCGAATGAGATGAGCTTATTTTGTAAACTTAATAGCGGAAAATGTGCTGTAAAGAATTTTTTTTTTTCGAACGGTCCTCTCAATGCATAAGGAAAAAATTCAATCTCGAAAGATATCGGAGATTGAAAAAATTCTTTATTATCACACTCTGACTTAACCATCAAAAGAGCACAATTGATTAGTTACTTTTTTTTGGAAAAAATTAGACAATCCTTTCGTGTATACAGTTAAGACCCATATTTTGCGATATTCTTTGCTCGAATGGATTTTTAATGTTACATGTGATTCACAGAGAAATTATGTAAATTGTTTTTCATTTATTTATTTTTTTTTACTTTAAGGGAGGTATGTTTTATTATATTAGTATCGAAATAGCTTTCCTTTTGACCGAAAATGTGTTCTAAAATCGTTATGAGCAGATGGTCTAAACTTAGCAATAAATCTAACCTCCGAACTATTAACAATTACAAGATTCACATCAACAAGAAGACGCGTATTTGCTAGAGAAATAAGATTTGGAAAAGTCTTCCTTATGTTAACGATTATTTATATTTTATCTAGGATTAAGATTGTTTATTCTTTGCATGAAAAAATAGTTGTCTTTAATTGCAACCTAAGCACCACAAAATATTACAACGTATCTCTCGTTAACCTCTGGAATTTTTACTATTTCCTTACTCTTCTGAAGTGGCAATGTTTCTTTTTTAATTCTTTGAATTTAAAATTAATTCCTAGGCAAGTATCTGCACCTCATTCTCAGACTGCAGATGTGAGGCCTGTCTAACCGTCTAATCTATTTCTTTCTGATATGATTCGAGACCCTCTTGACTTATCGCCCTCTAATAAACACCACCCTATCTGGAAAGCGCATGCCACATCTCATCATCCACGCCGATTCGTAGGCAGATACGTCTTCTGTCATCTCCGGTTCTCGAGTGCTGCCAGACTCGTTACTCCCAGAAACTGTGGAGTGATGCTGTCATCTGGTGTGGCTTTGCAAAAAGGAAAGAAACCATTCCTCTTTCCTTCTCTCACTCGTCGCTGGACTGGCTTCATGAAGAATTGCAGCTAATGAGTGTAAGAAACCCACTTACCATCGCTCAACGCTTCAATCGCACTTTTTTTTTTTTGGCCCTTTTTCCTTCAGTTCTCGGCGACTTTTTCCAGTCGTTGGCTCAGAAGGGTTTGAAGTTGAGTTCGGGGATTAGCTACCGCGGAGTTGCACTTGATCATGTCTCATACATAGGGTTGTTTTGGAGGCTCCTTTTTCTTATCGTGTTGGGTGGTATGTGTTGCATCTGTTATGTATTTATCACGCCGAGAGAGTAATGTATTGCTGTAAAAAAGTCTTTGATATTGTGCTATAAAGATATAATAAATTTTAGGGTTACATCGACTACCGTTGTGTCGCGTTTATCTTAATTTGTTTTATGTTGTTAATAAGTGCTGGTCTATCAGTAAAGTAATCTGTTGCATAGATAACCGTATCAAAGGTACTATTTTGTTCGAGCAGAAAGAAACTTTGAAAAGGAGGAGGAAGTACTTTTTTTCTCCATTTGTGAAACTGACACTTCACCTTTCGCTCCTATTACAAAAAAAAAATCTTACATTCTATTATTTATGATTATTAATGAAGAGATAAGTACCGAGGTGCATAGAATACTGGCGTGATATTTTAAAGACGACATAGCGGACTGTCTCGATAGACTTACTTAGAATGAATTGATATGTGTATCGATCACGTGGCAGAGATAGTTATCAAAATCATTTTGTTCGTGTCACTTCTTTTCCGCGTTCTTTATATTAGATTGATAGTTAAATAATTCTCGTGCGACGCGCGTTTTATTTCGGTATGCAAATGACAAATTCCAGTTATCCTACTTATGTTTTCCTCCTCTTTTATTTATTTTTTTATTGCCTTTATTTTTCTGGTATTTTCAAACTCTAGAATTAAATTATGCAAATAATTCCTCCCCTCCCAAAAATCATAAATAAACATAAAGGCATACGTAAAGTCTCTCTAATGTTGTACGAGAATAAAATGAAAAAAAAAAAAAGGTTTTTTTTCCTTTTAAATTCTTCACGCTTCATGTCCAATGCTGATTAGATCTATCGGCCTTAAAAATTACTACTATCGCTCTACAGGCACATATATAAAAATATGTTGAGGAAAAAAAAATTGTCCTCTGTCGTATGTTTTTTTCTCTGCCACAGAGGTAAATGAAGCTTCTAAAACTAATGCACCTCGGACCATTAAGCAAGCGGCTTCACCTTGAACTTCTGCCTTTCTGTTGTTTTCCGCTTCGCACTCCATTGACTGGTATGCCTCGCCGAATATGATTTTATTTTCCGGTGTTTAGAAAGTTCCCTGTATATTTGATATACATTGTCTGAGGTGGCTACACTTTTGCCCACCCTGGTGGGTCTGCTTCCCTTGTGTTAAAGTGACGATGTAAGCTTTAGAGAGTGACCTTTTGATGAGGATTGTGTTTCAAATGGTTGAACCTTCGAGATGAGATCAAGCCGGTAAATAGGATGGGTTTATTATGTATTAGCCGTATAAACATGGAGATGACTCCAAAAGTGGAGAAAGCATTAAGTTTAATTATGATGTTTAATTACCCCAGCGTTATATTTAAAAATTATCGTTTATTCGATTATAATCTTAATGTTTATATGGTAATTCCTTTTTTTTTTATTATTGTTCAAAATAATATTCAATAAGTAAAATTTTTTAAAAAAATTCGGGAATGAATGAAAAAAACTTGTTTTCACCTTAATGAAACAGAATTTTTTGAAATAGATGTTGCCATCTTGTAATTTTGTATGTCTTGAATTCATCGACTTAGCGATGTTACTAGGTTGAAATTTTATATTAAAATTTCAGAAAATCTCAAAAGTGTGTTTTGATGAGGACAACGTTAAAATTAAAAAAAAAAATGTTATGCGCAAAGTTTTGGAAAGAACAGATTTATGTTTAAATAATAATTATTAAATTACTCAATTAAATATGAGAAAGTAAATTATGAAATATCGAGAAATGGACTAATCTTTTCCGATATTAAAATTAAAAGAAACGATAAATTATTAAATTGAATATATTTAAGCTGAATGTAATTAAAATTGAAACAAACGGTAAAAAAAATTGAAAAGTGATCTGGTTTGCCAAAAGTGATCCATCTTAGATAATCTTGGGTGGCTAAAAAAACTTATGCGATAGAGACGAAGCCCACAACGACAAGGATTGTATTCCAATTTTTACTGGTTAAAACTCCCTCCTTTCTGGTATTACTATGCGAAATCTTTAATTTGTGGGTGGAAAATTAGGACTGGATTTTTAAAATTTTATTTGAATGAAGTTTTTATAAGTATGCTTGATTACCATAAGATTCCAACGATTCGCCTCTTCTCATCTGTATTCATTGATCCTTATTTCATACAAATATTACTTCATACATTTTATACTATAATGTCTTTTTTTTCCAAAAATTAATTTCCATTCGTAAATTCTATTTTTACTTTTTCTCTTATTTAATGGAATCAAAATTTCACGACGAATTTTAATTAAATTTTGATTTTAAGATTTCCTGCAAAGTGTTTTTATCTTTGGAAGGGAGCATGTTATCTAGATTTTACTATAATATTATCCAATAATAAATAAACATTTTATCTCGACAATAAGTTACTAGTTGAATTTAAATTTCTTAGTTATATGGAAGAGAAGAACATTTTATTGAGATTTTACGACAGATTAGATTAGTACTTTGTTACAAATTATTTATATTTATAAATGGTTCTTTAGAGTGAAATCATTGGTTTAGAGTAGAGAAAATATTGGGATCCAAGACCCGAATGAACATCATTTTTAAACCAGTAATCGAAGATGATTAATTCATAAGCTCCAAAAAATACTACCAGCATTGTCTATGAGAGTTGGGAATGAAACAAAGGAGAAAAGAGCGTATACCACAACCGTTACAAGGTTAAAAGAACTGTGCCTCTGTCACATATAGGGCAGGAGACCTTTCTTTTTTTCCCTCTGCTGTACCACCCTAACCTTGTCTGGCATTATTTCATTCATCTCCTCCATCTGGAGAGGTGGATTTGTACTGCTAAACAAAAGCCGTGTCCGGAAACTGTCTGGCATCCCTCCTTTTGTGTGGGCCTCTGACTCATCTCCCACCCACGCCATCTGTCGGATTCACCCGTGACACTCGGGGGAGGGTTTTTCCTCTCTGAAAGAATAAATAAGCGTGTGCGGAGAAGGTTGTTTACTGTTGCCAGGATTCTGAACTCGGAATGCATATTTATTTCTCCTGCTTTTAAATATCTCATTATCTTGGGCGTAAACTAAAATGTATTACGGTCTATCTATAATTTTGATTTTTGGAGTTAATATTATAAATATACGCAATTAAATCAATTTGCAACTTTTTTTTTTTTTTTTTTTTGAAATATACGAGATACGATTACACATTCTATTTAATTAAGCTTTATCAGTTTTATTCTTCACCTTATTTGCCCCTTACATGTTAAGATCGTGTCGTCTTTTTTTATTTATTTATATGTCGGTACTGGATGGTCGAGATATTCTTTTATGCTCGTATTTTGCGTGCAAAAACTTGCGACGCTCATTCCCAATAAGACAAAGAGTGGTCCATTGTATAAGACCCCACATTCCCGTCTCTTGAATTTAAATCCCTCCTCGAGAGTAACAATGCTACGTGTTATAATTTGTTTCTTGCTTGTTATCCTGTATAATTAGGAATTATACTCATAGTACTTATTTAATGTTGCACTAATATTTTAATTATATTTCTTTAAATTTTAACTTTGCTTCTTAAATCATCTTCTTCACTTTCGTTGGTGGCCGCGGTAACCTAGTGGTCGCGGACTTGCGGAAAGCAGTTCTCTTCGGGTCGTGGGTTCGAATCCTGATGCCACTCAAGACCCACCGTGTAGTGGGGCTGGTGAACATTAAATCTGTTGACGTCTTAAGTCCTTTCGTGTGGATGTTTGGAGAGGAAGGTGCCTGCTCAGGTGTCCTCGTGTGACGTTTTAAAAAATCACAATTTCCATCGGTGTATGTATTCAATGAGGAATTGTGATCTTTAATTGAAGCGGCAATGACTTAAAAAATAATCAAAGTTTATTTAAATTTTTTCCACCGTAGAAATGTTAGTGTTTATTATAATATTCCAATCAGCAAAAGAAAACAAATACGAATTCGGCCGGGGGGGAAACGCTCGAAGTGGAAGACATGACAGATATAATAGAAAGGAAGCAGCTTTCTACTAAAAAAAAATTAATGATCGGTATCGCAATAATATTTATAGTTGTACCCTCAAAATGTCTAATTGAATACGAAGAACATTTTTGTACGTATATTTAATTCAATGGTTTGATTGGGTACTTAAAAAGAAAGAATGGTCTTGTTTGTGAGAACCACAAAATTCTATCAGATGCCACACGAGTGTGTACGCATCGCTAACTTTCTACTAGGAAATAAAGTGGTGACGTTTCTGATTAAAATAAACGATACAGATGTGCCGATTTATCTTTTGGCTGGTTGATTGTAGAACGATCGTTTAACAAGTGTAGATGGTGAAAAATTATGTAGTAAACCTTCGCGTAAATTAATCACGCTGTATCTAATGGTTGGCTCTAAATTAATCTGTTTCGATGCGTTTGTTGTAATAAGGAAATCAGCTTTCAGATAATCCTTGCAATTTTATGTCCAGTCCTATATTTTTCCCTTTTCATTTCTTGTTAGGATTACCTTTTTTTTATTTATTTGCATAATGTGATGTTGATACGAAACATAAGTGAATACATTCTTAAGTTTTTCCGGCTAAAAAAATTGATGTTTATAGGATTTTTTTGGAGAAATTTTTCCCGTTTCGTATACAGAGATTAATGACTTTCCTGTATCTTGTTTATTTTTCCTATCTTGTAACAGAGGTCTTTTCTTTAATAATTGAAGATGGACAATTAACGCAATTTTCGTTATATGTAATTTTTTTTTTTTCTTAAATTTTCCGCCGTAATATTATGAAAGTTTTACGTGAATTAAAAATTTAATTTTTTTCCCCTCCTTCTAACAATTTTTTAAAGGATATTTTATCGTGTCTTATTTCGGTGGAAAATTTTTCTTGAACTTAATCTTAAATTTGCGAGTAATTAATCCTCACAAATTGCTTAGATTTTTACTTATTTCACTTGTTTTATCTTTTTATGCGTCATACTAGTTTCTATTTTTTATATATATTTTGTTTTCATTCAATTTATAATTATAAATTGGTCCAAATTGGGGGGGGCTAGTGTAGGAGACTAATAAAAAGTGTGGGGGAAAGATAAATGCGTCATAAGATATTTTTTTTACAGGGAAGTAATTGATATTTTATTTTAAAATTAACTTTCCGTTCAAATAAAGTAATTAACGTAAGTTTTAATTACTCACTAATTGCCATGTTAAAAAACAATATATTATCCCCTTTTTCATGAATTCGTTTTTAAAGAAAAATAATATTTTTTCAGCAAATGTATACTCTAAAGTATATATCGATAAAAACCATTTCATTTCACTTCTCTCTGCTTACTATTTCGTGAAATGTAAGGGCCGCGTGAACAGGATCGCTTGTTCGTCGTTGGTGTTTCAATCCAACCGCGTGATCTAATCCCTCTCAAAGACCCGTTTTGTTGCGGGCCAGATGTCGGGATTCAAAAGTCTCCATGTTGGCGTCGTGTGGAAATAAGGAAAGTGGGATGTCGGAAGTTCTCACGTTGATGTAATGGGGAAATCAGGAGAGTGGGGTGCAAGATAAGATGTCGTCCTCGAAGGTGTGAAAAGTTACGGTGTACCTCTCCCCTGACTGGGAGATCACTTGAGGTTTCAACTGACTCCATCCGTCGCCAATAGCCTTCGTGTTGCTTCTGTGCTACGTTAATAAACAATCCGTCGTGAAATTTAGCCATCGTTAGCCTCATATTAAAGAACCCGAACTCGGAGTGTACTATCAGATAAAATGTCCCATTACTCGAATAGACTCGAGTGTTTATTACACAAATATACGTTTATCATACCATTTACTTAAAATTTGTACATAAAAAAATAATTTGAACAGGAATGAATAATATAAATGAAGTCTGAATGTGATAAGGTTATTTATTCTTCTACATGGAACAGTATCCGGAGTTTGGATCCTATTCTTTGATATTAGACGACGGCAATCTCAACCGATGTGACCAACGAGCAGCTCAACTAACCCATTAATTAATCATCTACAGAAAAGGGAAACATGAGATCCAAAAACCAACAATTTTTTAAATGTTAATTGTGAATGACGAAATCTGCAGGTCCCTCCATCTTTCCCCAAAAAACTTCTACATTCGCCGCTACAATTCCCCAAATGTACCATTGCCGCGGTAGTCTAGTGGTCATGGTTTAGAACTCGTGACCGGCGGTTTTCGTTCAGTCACGGGTTCGAGCCTTGGCCGCTGAAAACCCGCCGTGTAGCCGGGGCTGGTGCACGTTAAATCTGTCGGGGCCCAAAGTCCTCCCGTTGGCGTGGTGTGGAAGTTAGGAGAGGGTTGTGTCCTCGTCACTTGAACGAGGTTCAAAATGACGAGGTCCATCGCTAAAACCCCTCGTGTTGCTTCTAGTGTGACGTTAATACAAATTAAACTTAACTAAATTCCCCAAATATACCGTTACCAATTTTTCCTCAACCTTCCGATAAAAAAAAAAAAGGGTAAAAATAGATTGAGTGTGTTGCGTAAAAATTCAGAGAGTTTGTTTTTAAAAATCTACTTACAATTATAACATTGCAATGTAAACGGTGATATGGTTTGCCAGCTATCGAATTGTTTTATTGGGATCGTTTATACTTTTATCGTGGCTATTTATTAATTTTAAGCTCATTGAGAATTCGATCTCTTTGTCTCATCTCTAATATTTCATAAAATTTAACTCTGCAATCCTACACACCTCATGTTATTAGAATTTAAAATTTTAATTTTTGAATAAATAACAAATCTCGACAAAATTAATGATGTTAGATTATAAATAAAATTACAATCGGATAAATATAAGCTCCCGAGAAATTTTAATGAAATAAACTTATCCCAAAGGGAATAGCTGTAGAATTCGGAATAATTTAACGTAAATTATACTATTAAGCATACACACGAATTATAATTAAGTTAAAGATTTTTAAATGATTGTGTTTCAGTCTAAGTCGTTATACTTTTTTCAGCAACAGTTACTTTTATAGGTTTCATAAAGAAGAAAATTATCAAATCGGTATTCCGATTTCACGTTTTTTGAAACATTCATTTTTTAAAAAAAAAACTGTGGTTTCCAATTTTAAGCAATTGTTAATATTTTTCGATTCTTGAAAAAAGTTTTACTGGTTATTTATTCTCTTTACCTAATTTCTCTCTCTCTCGTAGTTAAATCCTAGTGAATAACTTTATTAGAATAATCTTTCCTTTGTAGCATAGTTCAATAACCCGACATGGTGGTCGGATAGCCGACATAACTAAAACCCTGTGGCGAAAAAAGTAAAAAAATCTTCCGCACAGAAACATAATAACTCTCCCTAAATCTTCTACCATATATGCATTTCCTCTTTTTGTTATCTTGATCTATGGCTTCTGGGATATTCATCTAATGTTTATGTATTTCAGCCGTCCTCCTGTGAGGTTTCTGAATCCTATCTCAAATTAGTGCTATCTGTGACACAAGGTTTTTTTTTTTTTTCCTATTGGTATAACGAGATGTATTGAGACGATTATTTATTTAGTCTACCCTCGAAATTACGGACAAACAGGTCAAGCTACTCTCTTTTATTGATGATGTAATAAATTTTGTATTATTAAAGAACGTGAAACGTGTTTTATTTGGAAATGACCTTCCGGAAAATTATGGCAGAATCTACACACACACACCAATAGATATATTTCTATAAATGAAACGAGCTTAAAAATTTCTTTTAAGTTGAAAAATAATTAGCCTAAGATTTCCAGCAATATATATGAGAAAGGGGACCTTTTCTCCTTCAGAATTCATAAACTTCCTTTATTGGAGAGGGGAGTTCTTTAAATCTTAGTATTTTTTGAAAATTTAATTTATTACCAATTTTGCACAATTCGATACCAATGTTTATAGGATGTTTACATTAATCTGGATAAGATTTTAGAACATTTATTTGTATGCTGAATCTCTTTTGAATTTTATTAACTCGTTTTTAAATGTGTAGTTTTTCGGCATTGCTACTTTTTTCGTTTTTAACGAGGCGAAAAATCTTGGAATATTAGTGTCAAATATTTTTTTTGTTACAAAACAATTATGTAAGGTGTTTTTTTTTATCTAAGTAGTTTTTGGATTGCTTTTTCTCGTTTTTCATTGGTTAATGTTTGGGTATTTCTCTCGATCTATATAATATTTTTATTTGTTTTCTTATATTGCAATGTGGTCGTTTAGCATTTGGTATTTTTTTTAACTTTATGGAATTTCTATATATTTACGAAGTTTTGTGAAATGTTCATTATATAGGGAATGTTAGGCCCGTAAAACATGTTAAACTAGATATGTATGTATATATATATATATATATATATTTATCATGTTGCTTGTCAGGCATTTGTTCTTTTTCTTTATTGTTGACTGGAGTAATTTTCATTTTCTAGGTTTTAACAATTAAAAGCATTGTTCATTTTTCTTTCTTCTTCTTTTTTTTCCCCCTGTAGTCCAAAAATTTTATATCGGTGTCGTTGTGAACCGAGATTTTGTGAACAGAATTAAACTTTAAAAAGTGTGATTATTGTATTTCGAGGGGGGGAAAGTTCCGATTTACGAAAATTGCCCATCATGCATATTTACTTCATTTTAAAAGTGCAGTAAGACTTCATTCACGCACACAGCGTTCTTGAGTGCAAAATGAAACAGCGTCATTGTAACATAGTGTCGGTAGTGAAGAGGTCACCAGAAATAAATTTTTAATTTTTTTTGTAATAGTTTGCATAAGGGGATTTATGTTACGTAACGTATAAATAAAACGTAAAAATCGATAATTAACACATGGATCAATAAGTCCCGAGACTGTGCGGTCGTTTTTTTGCGATTTCCTCCTTCAAACGCACCAGCAAGTCAATATAATAATCACTGTTGATCGGTTTACCTTTTTCGAGGTAGTCAATGAAAATCACGCCATGCGTATCCCAAAAAACTGACGCCATGACTTTGCCAGCTGACTGCTGCGTTTTCGGACGGCTTTCGCCAGCTGTGCGCCACTCAGATGACTGCCGCTTCGACTCTGGAGTGTAGTGATGTATCCATGTTTCGTCCATGGTCACGTAACGACGCAAGAAATCTTTTTTGTTGCGAGTAAATAGCGATAAACAGCTTTCTGAATCATCGACTCGTTGCTCCATCGAAAGCAATCGCGGCACCCACTTGGAAAAAACCTTTTTCATGCTCAATTTTTCATGAAGGATAGTAAATACACTTCCATATGATATCTGTGTCATCTCAGCAATCTCACGGAGCTTCACTTTACGATCTTTCATTATATTTTTTGTCACTTCACTCACATTTTCCGGTGTAACGGCTTCCACAGGTCTACCCGAGCGTTCCGCGTCATTTGTGTCGGTACGACCACGTTTAAACTCGGCAAACCACCGACAAATCGTTGCTTTTGATGGACAAGAGTCCGGGTAACATTTTTCAATCCATTGTTTCGCTTGCACGGTGTTTTTACCCATTAAAAAACAATGTTTTATCAGAACACGAAACTCGGTTTTTTTCCATTTTTTAAACAAACTACAAAACGACTTTACTCCAACCTCGATAACTCAGCTGTTTCTGGTCCGATCGACTTAAAATTTTGACACGTTTCAAGCAAAGGTTCGTACTCTAGAAAGACCTGGTTACTGGTTTACTACGAGCGCCATCTCTGGGTTAGTCTCGGAACTTATTGATCCATGTGTTATTCTTGAAATGAAGATCCTGGCTCTTTTGAAATTCTTGACTTTTTGTGATGAAGTCATCCAACGTCTTTTGTCACATTCTTTTTTCTAAGTCAATGTCGCTCAGCAGGAGATGGCATCGAAAACATCTCGTTTTTCCGAGTTGTACCTATGTAGACCATTCTTTTTTTCTTCTCTCTTTAGTGTGTTCGAAAGGATCACCTTATAATTGACAGTGAGACCCATGGTGACCGGCAAGAAAATACTAGTGAATTTTGGCAAAACTGGACGATCCTATTATATCGTATGGAATCCGCGCAAAACGAGTTGTCACTCTCTGCGGGTTTTTCTCAAACCTTTAAGGTTGGTTCGGATCCGTGTGGAATTTCAAAGATATATCCATTTTATCTGAGCTCCGAAATCCCCGGTGATGTGGTAATTTTAAGAAAGGAGCTCCAGCACATCCCCGTCTGACTACAGTCTTAAAATGATTTTGCTCCTCCCCAATCGCTTGCTGTGCAACTTTAACTTATTGTAATAAAAATCAAACTTTTATTTGAAAATAGTTACCATCATCTGCTTGCCGGAACTATCTGAAAATTGAAGGCCTTTCAAAAATTCTATTAGAATACAATATCCGAAGGTTTTTTTTTTATTTTTTAAATAAATAAATAAGGATTCAGATTTTGTTTATGTATTTTATTAAAAAGGTAGCAAAATTTTTGAAATTCGTTTTGTGTCGAATTTGTTTGATGCGATTCCCTCCTTAAACATGCCAAAAATCCCTAGTGATAAAAAAAAAAAAAATTAATAATGATAAAATTTAAAAAAATTACATGTATATAATTTATCAGTAAAAATGTTGAGAAGGAACTTCTGCAAAAGCTTTAAATATTATCTTCTATGCTAAAACCGAAAATTGATGTCGTGGCTGTATTTCGTTGCCAAATACCGTACATGTGTTTTCACAGTACGAATAGAAAGAATTAAAATGAGTTAAAGTATTTAGGCCGAATTACATACTAAGTATTTAGCACTAAATTATACGCTTAATCTTGAAGAATCATTTGTTTACCGCGATAATAATTCCTTATCTTGATTTATATGAGCATTCGTTTTAGCAGTCGTTATTTCGTCCATTGTGACTTAAAACCATTTTGTTAGGAGATCGAGAATCGTATTTAAATTGTCGTTCCTTTCAAAGTCTGAAAAAGAATGCTTCTGTCGAATAAAGAAGATTTTTTCTTACCTTAATGCATGAAATGAAGAAGTCTGAAATCAAATGTGTCATTCTAAATTGCAATCTATGTTATTTAATCGAATAATATTTGTACCTTCAAAATGTAATTTGTTAGATTTCATCTCACAATTTCAAAAAAAAAATATCTGTGTATAATTCGAAACGCTTTTGATGAGCAAAAATACCGCAGAGTACGTCATCCTATTTCTTGACGTTCTTAATGAGTGCTTGGGATAATTTAGCCGTAATTCGGGAAGCTGAACATTTTCTAAAAATTCGGGAGAGGTGGCAACCTAAACTACGGTGCACCCAAAAATTACGTTTGGATACTTTTAAAACTTAAATTGGAAGCCTTCTCTGATCGATTGCCTATCTCTCTCGTTTAAAATTATTAATCTATCCTTTCAAACGGATGGCACCATTCAGCGTACGACGCGTCTTAATTTGACCGCTATTAATTCTCGCGACTGAAGTTACGCGATTTATCTTAATTATGTCACACTATATTATTCAGAAAAGATGGATGCAGGCTCGATTTTTTTTTTCAAACTGAATATTGTATATCTTAATTGGTATATGGATATTCTTTGTTACCAATATTTGCATTAATTTAAATAATTGATTTTTAAAAAAAATATATATCTTGATTTAAAAAACTTTTTTTTTCTCACTCCGTCTTTAATACTGTGCTGATAATACGCGTAATTGGAGTATTTGGGTTTAAAATATTGGCGTTTAATTACGGGTCGTTTTATTTTCTTACAATTAATACGTTGCGTTGTGTAGTTTTATATATGTCTGATGATATAATGCGCTTTATTTATGCTTTAAAACGATTAACGGACAAAAGATTTTTCTTTTAAGAAAAATCATTATAAAAAAAGGGCCCTTCGCAGTAATTTGATTGGCAAAGTGGTCTATATCGACCCCCGGGGGTCTATTAATATTATTATATGTCGATTCGATCTAGGGGATCGATGAATGAATACCAATGCTATTCGATCTCAAATTTATGGACAGCAACGCAATATGTACAATTTTCGTAGGGCTATTTGTAACTACTATATAGTTAGTAAAGTTTTCATGTGATAGATTTTAGCTAATTTATTTCCTCATACCTGCATATTTTTTAAAATAATTATTTACCTTTCCTTACCGTTTAAATTATGCGTGTTTCGTAATGGGTTCTCGTTCTCAGACTTGTAAGAAATGATTCTTGCTCCGTTTTGTTACAAGATGGCCCAAATTATAGTACAACCTTTTAAATCGTGACTGTTTGATAAGCTTTGCGAGGAAAACGACGAGCTATCGAATCAATTGTTATTACACACCGAAATAGGATAGTTGTCGAGAGGTGCATGCTCACAACATATTGTTGAATTGTTTAAACAGTGATAGAATTTCTTTCTGAAATTAATCCGACCTTAAGTGACGAATTACAAAAAAATAAAAACAATATTTCTTTTTCGGTGGATGTATTTGCAAAGCTCAATGATATTCAAACACGTCACCAAGAAAAATATAGTTATTACATTAATTCAAGTACGAACAATTATTTAAAGCTTCGAAGATGAATCAAACTGTTTACGTGAAATTTTTCGATACTTTTGAAATTTACGACATTTGGATATAACCGACGTAGAATTGGAAATACAAACAAATCGTCTCCAAAAATTAAGCGATGATTTTCAATTACGCTTTGGAGATATTAAAAATATAGATATCCCAGAATGGACTATCGCGCCACTTTCTGCTCAAGTCGAAAAATAACGACAGTCATTTGCATGATGAAGTCATTGAATTTGGTTGACCCCGAAGCAAAGATGTTTTTAAATTATTTAACTGTGAATAAGTTTTGTACGAATATAAATATTACTCTAAAGTATCCAAAACTTGGAATATGGCATTTCCCTTTTCAATTGCATTCCCAAGCTCGTGTAGGGTCGGATCTGACTTCAGTCGTGTCAATTCTATTTTAACACAGGAGCAATGTAATACGAAGCTCCGAGGCGAAGTAAGACTGAAATCAACAAATTTCGAACCAAATATTGCTAATCTAGCCAAGAGTCATCGAGCACATCCTTCTCATTGATTTATGTAAAAATTTCATTTTGTCAAATTCAGAAGAGGGGGAAAAAAAAAAAAAACTTAACTGTTTCTTAAGTGATTTAAGTTATTTAAGAAACAGGTAAGTGTTTTTCTTTTATCATCATTTTTATGGGGAGGGGGGGGGGTCAATAAGAGAATTTTAAAAAATTTGGGGGTCGATGATCAAAACAGTTTGGCAGACCCTGGCGTAGAGCAAGCATGTCGGTTCGCGGTCTGCTTACGACCCACAGTGATTAGTTTTAAGGCCAGTGTAACAACGAATAACAAATATTTTACTAAAAATGTAGTAGCTTAATTTTCAAGTTTCTTACTCCACATAATTACACTGAGGAGGAAACGCGACACATTCGCAAATGAATTATTATTAATCGTATTGCAGAGAATACTTTAGCAATGTGTAAAATAATACCTACCATGCCTTTAATCTTCTGTTGTCTTGCTCGGTGTGTTCAATATTCCGCTGTCAGAGATCAACAAAAATATTTTTTCATTGCCTTATATATAAATTTGTGCTGCTATTCTGTGTGTTAATATTCAAGACAAATATTGATTATTATTTTGTGCAAATGATTACTCTTCTATTTTATGCTTTTTTCGGGTAAGTGTGGGTCGAAATCATGATGGTATATTAAAACGAAGTGGAAATATTTCTTCCGAACATTGGTATTTGAACGACAAATGTGAATTAGAGTATTTTCCTGCGACATGAAATATCACAAATCTGCCGGAGGTGTAATAATGATATTCGTGAACCAAAGTTAATGCATAAAATATCACTCTTTGAACGACATAAGCGTGCCCGTGGTAGCTATGTAGTCATGTTCGCGGCGAGCATTGTTTTCGTCGAGTCGTAGGTTCGAGCCCTGATGCCACTAAAGACCTGCCGTGCAGCTGGACTGATGCACGAAAAATCTGGTCGAGGTCCCAAGTCCTCCCTTTGGAGGGGTATGGAAATTTAGAGGTGGAGGTGCCAGCTCTGGTACCTTCCTCGTCACTTGACCGAGGTGCAAAACAGCGAGGTCCGTCACCAACAGCCCTCGTGTTGTTTCTCAGTGCTATGTGTTATTAAACTGTAAAACTAAACAACATTAGCGTTACGATACAAATCAAAGCACAAGGAATAGTATTCCTGTTATGAAGGGGAACTAAAAGAAAAAGTTCTAACTTCGTACAATGCGGTCCGTGTGACTTTCTCGTGTTAGAAATTGACTTGCGATTCCTTGGCATAGAACAGAATAGAGGATTCAAGTTTCCGTCCCATGCATGTGGTGACTGGGTGTGAAAGAATAGTCTCGCTGTAGCCCATGCATATCGTAGGAGACTTCTAAAATGGGTACCCATCGTCTGGGGGGTATAGCCGAGCACCCTGTCCTTGGGATTATATCAGGGGACCTCAGGGACTTGCCATTTGTAGGTGGGTATGGGCATTATGACCTCGAGGCACCCTTGTGATCTTTTTTATTTCCTATGGGGTTTACTGTCTTTAGTTAACATGCGCGACGTGCCCCCGGTATACCTGCGATCCTTCTGTATTTTCGACATTCTTTCTTGTCAACCATTTTTTCTTTTTTTCAATTTCTTCTCTTGTCTGGATCACATCTTTAACTTTACTAGCTTTACAATCACTCACTTACATTGTTTGACGCATGATCACATTCGCTTTCGTGTCATTAAAAATTCTATCACTCACTCATTCAAACGTCTAGATCATATTTACTCCTTGTTTGCCGCATCTGGCTCTTGCGCCAATTAACTCCACCATCACTCACTCAAGTTTCGTCCTTCTTTCAGAACCGACGTGTAGCGGAATGTTAAAATGAAAAGACGTCACAAGTCTTCGCGTCAGTAACTTAGTCTTATAACACGTCTTTACGTCAAATAGCATGGAAGTTGAGAGAGCAGTATGCCAAATCCGATATCATCCTCGTCATTTGATTGTGACTCAGAATTTCAAAGTAGCCATCGAGTTGCCTCTAGTGCTTCGTTAATTAAATCATTCAAGCTCTTATTAAAAAAGTGAGAAATGTAAGTGAAAAATGAGATGCATTATTAGATGGATAAGAACGCAAGTGAACTGTGGGTAACTGACGAATTAAAAAATCTGGCCACAAAAGTTTCTTTAACAAATCCCTCAGAAATAATCACTGAATGTAAATTATTTATTGACTATTTTAAAAACGTGGGTAACTTTAATAGTAAAAATTTTTGTTATTTCGTTCCGAAAGCTCTGATTTAATTCTTTTTAACTCGGAGCTGATGCACATTAAATCTGTAGATGCTCTCGGGGCGTAGTGTAGAAGTATCGAGAGGGCTGCAAGCTCAGATGTCGTCCTCGTCATTTGACCAATGTTAAAAATTACGAGTTCCATCAACAATATCCTTTGTGTTGCTTTGAAGTGTGACGCCAATAAACAGTCTTGTAAAGTGACGCTTTTTTTGTTATTATTATAATTTCAGTGTAAAATAATATAGGAATCGGTTGTCATGAATCTGAGATTTACGTTTCCAAGAGAAAACATCAAACTTTTGTCTAAGCGGTTGATTTTGCTTTAAAAAATTCTTTTAAATTGGGCATTTTACAACAATGTGGAAAAATTAAAAACGTCAAAAAGTAAATTTTTTTTTGGAAAATAATAATAAAATTAGGCGAAAACAGTATTCATTACATAACTTTTACTATATGAAAATTTTTTTTTGAATAATATTATATTAATAAAATAAATCTACCGGCAGTGTGATTTTATTTAATAGGAAACGATGGTTCTTAATACCTCGTATTATTTGAGAACCTATTTAAATAATAAAAAAAAAAAAACAGAAAAATGAAAAAAAATATTGACATACTCCTATATTTATCTCTGTTATGGCATATTTTATTTAAAAAACTTGTGTTTAAAAATTGCAGAAGAGACTTCTAAAATTAATTTTGCCGTTTGTGGGAAGAAATTCCAAGGGAAAAATTTTAATTGCAGTTTTTTAGCAACATTCTTGAGAAATTTCTTTTTAAAACAGAGGAAAGAGAAATGTGAGGATATAGGTAATTTGTTTTTTCTCTTTATAATTGTAAACATTTTTTTCCGGCACTTCACACATAAATACAGTGTGCTTCTAAATGTATTGAGACAGCTTAGATTCATTTATTATTTATCTCTGCTTGCGAAATGTGATTTAAAATTTTTGATCATAAAATACATGTCGAACTATAGAACAAGCGAGAAACAAATATTTTTCTTAACCGTTAAACAAAAAACCTTCCAACATATCTAGAATTATAAGCGATGAGACTCATTTCAGAGTAATAAAATAATTAAAATATTATAACTTTCTTAAACATTCTTTAATGAAGGAAGAAAAATGTATTTTTTATCTTAAATTATAAAATTAACTATAATGCTCAAATAATAATAAAACCCACTTTTAAATTCGGTCACTTAATTGTTTGTCAATGGAATGTACTTTAATTAGTGCTGCCATCTTTCGAGGCAAAACGGAGTTATGATTTAATGGAGGATTGAATCATCATGCATACGTTGCGGACATAAAAGTTATAACAGAATTAATCCATAAGTTTCGTTAAGTTACAATTTTAATAAATAATTTTTGTGCTTATATTTTATATCATTTAGATGTTATAATAAGTAAATTAATAGTCTTTTTTTTTTTTAACTTTAGATTATTTCTTTGTATTTACTTTGTGTGTAATTTCAAAATATCTGTGTTTTATTCGAAATGTTTTGCCTACAATTTAACACGGATATTAGACATTCTGTGTAAAATTTTATATCTTCATTTTAACATTCTCTTTTGAAATGTAAGCTTGAGTTTATTAATTTCTCGTTGTTCTTTTTAGTGACCACTTTACAAAATGGCTGAAAATTACTTAAATTGGCTCGTCTTTGAAAGATAAGAATCGTCTTCATATCAACGGACTGGTAAGTTAAAACTGTTTTCTATCTTAAAAATATTTTGTTTTTTGTTATTATTCGTTTAATAATTGTATTCTGTGTACTAAAAGATTTACTGGCCGATCAAAATGTTTATATACATAACTTAATTATTAATTAATCATGATTAAAAATTCGATGTCACGTAATAAATTGTTTTCGTCCATTAATACCTCGATTTTTATTAATCTTCGATTAATTTAAATATTTATATTTATTGAAATTAAATTATACAATATGATAATTTCTGCCGTATGTTTTTAAGAGGGATATTTAACGCTCTGATATATATATAACAATCATTTTCATTAATTCTTTTACCTTTTCATCCAATTATAATTTTTAAATTCAGTTGCTTACACATTAACAAGATTCGAATAAATAACAATTTTAACAAAAAAATAATAATAATTTAATTATAATAATGTATTGGCAATTTATAAATATAAATCTCAAAAATTACAGGAAGCTCTCTTTAATCCAAAACGTTCGGGAACACTGCCGTGCCGAATTAGCGAGTGTCAATATTGTTTTAACGAGGACACCAAATATATATATATATATATAACATGTTAAACGAAAATTTAAACGATTGAAATATGAATTTACGCGCAATCTGAGCTTGCGTAGATGATATTGACATAATATTGGCGTAGATGATATTGACATAATATTGACGTAGATGATATTGATATAAGTATTTCGTCATCCTAGCCGCTGCAAAATTAAGTTTAAATGTTGAATATTAATTCAAATGAATATTCTTGTGTTGATTAAAAAAAACACATCACAGATGAAATATTAATGCAGTACAGTTATTATTAAAACAAGTTGTAAAAAAGTTCTATGCAAAGTTTTGCAAAGAACAGATTTAGCCACTCAAGGTGCGCTTTTTATTATAATTGTTATTAAATTACTTTTTATTATTTCAATTAAATATAAGCATTAAAGTAAGCGATAAAATGCCGAGAAATAGACAATAGTAAACTTTACCGATATTAAAATTAAAGGAACCGATAAATTATTTGTTTGAATATATTTAAACTAAATGTAATTAAAATTAAAGCAAATGATAAATTATTTACATTTTTTATTATACCAGCTACATGTTATTAAAATTGAAGCAAACTATAAAAAATTTTAAAGTGCTCTGGTACACCAAAACGCCCCATTTAAAACAATAGCCCCTTCGGTGGCTAACACAAGCTACTTTAATAACACTGATTAATTTTATTAGCACTCCAAGAACTTCTGTTGGGCTTCAAAAACATTTTACTGTGAAGTGTACCCTTGTGCAATGTGAAAAGAAGATGCTCTGTACTGAAATAAAAAGAAGTAGTTACGATTCGAAGATGTGTAAATAGGCAAAAATGCGAGTAGCGCTGTATCGTGTCCTTAATGTCAAGATCAGCAAACTCCCGAATCCACTTGAAAAAAAAATTCGAAAGTGATTGACTTGATCGGTGCCGGATCAAGGAGGAGTTATTGTACTTTTCTCTTAAGATTCGAAAAATTTCTTGGTAATATCAATATTTATGGGAATTTGTTTATTTATACACGCGTAAACTTATATTTTGATATTCTCACATGGAATTCTTGGATTTTAAAATGAATTTGAAATAGTTAAAGATAGCATTAAGTGATGAAGCTGTTTCATTATAATTAATTTATTATATTTTTACTCTAATGGTACTTGAAATGTGAGCGGGTGAAATATGTCCCCTACGTTCCATTTCTACTGTCTTTCTGTGATAAGAATGAAATTAATGCGCAATTTAAATCTGTTATTTCGATAATTGTTTGTGGAAACTATTTTTGCTATAGTTGTCTCTGATTTTAAGAATCACTAACAAAGAGAGAAAAAGCAATCTGTTCTCTTAATTTTGATCGAAATTTAAAGTACGGACATATAAAGCTAGAACATTTTCTTCTAATCAAAATTTCACCAGCCCTTCCTGTAGGCTACAATTTCATAACAGTCTCAAATCTTCATAGCAAACTTATCTATGTATTTCAATCATCTCTAATGTTCACTCTGAACGCGAGACAGGTGGACCTTTTTACTATTATATAGATCTGAAGCTTGCACCGTGTGTGTTTTATTATTATTATTTATGCATTTATCTTCCAAAGTTGCTAGATATATTATGTTAAATTTTTATTAACAACGAAAGAAAAAAAAACTTCCTTAAACTTTGTTTTTATTTGTTCTTTAACCCCGAGTTTAATACATAACCCTACAAAGGGATTATAGAAGGACAGTATGCCCTTTTCTTCACCTTTTACGTCCTCTCTCTTTTTAAGAAGTAGAAAGATCGTTGCCATTTCTTGCAGCACTCTTCAGCATGCAATTAATTCTTTTGCGTACTTATCGTAATCAGTATTGACCTCTAGTTTACCCTTGTGAAAGAACTCTTTCGCATCCAAAGAACTCGGTAATTATTTTAAGTAGATTAACTTGAGCGTTCTCCTTATAATCTCGCAATTATGTTCGCAGTGGTAAGTAAGAAAAACGGATGAAAATTAGTTAAGGTGAAACTGCGGGTGATATTTTTTTTTTTTTTTTTGTGTATAAATATGTTATTAATACATTTGCATTGCCAATTTCTTCGGATAATGGTAATCAAGAAAAATATGATTTGAAATCTGAGGTAGAAAAAAAATATTTATATCGCCTCTACTGTAACGAAAGAAAAATTAATGTTTGTTTCGCATCGTTGTTTAATTCAAGGATTATAAGCCAGCAATTTTTCGAAAGAAAAATTGCTGGCTTCTAATAATTTTTTTGGCTAATTTTTATAAATTTGGCTTCCAATAATTCTTTTTTAAGTTCGTCAGAAGAACAAAATTATTTTCGTTTCTACCACTGTTAGTTCTTTTTTTTTTATCCGTCAAAAACTCAGATTAACCCATTGTCATTTACTATAAGAGTTTATAAATATTTATTTTATTTTTGTTTGTTTATTACCATGCTACCCTGACTACATTAGACGTTGTATCCGCGTGGTCATGGGTTCGAGTCCCGATGCCACTAAAAAGACGCTTTATGGCGGGGCTGATGCACTTTGCTCGAGGTCCCAAGTCCTCCAATGGCATGTTGTAGAAATGTGGAGAGGGAGGCGCCAATTCAGGTGTCGTCCCTGGACCGCGGATCAAAAGACGAGGTCTGTCTCCGATAGCTCTCGTATTGCTTCTAAGTGCGACGTCCATAAACAATCGGATGATCGAATCGACCTCATAAGAATCATGGATTTGAATGTACACTTGATTTTCCAAGTACTCCACACTTTTTTTTATGTGGAGTTTAATTTAAAACCCATGTGTTGGCTAAAAATATTTCGTTTCCTTATGTGAATATTTGCAGCACACAATATGCACTAGTCTTTATTAATGAATCAAATTTTTCTCCGTTTGCGTGTATAAGATTGATAAGTTGTCGAAAATAATTGAAACTTTCAACTTGTCTGAAGGTTTTTCAGAACAGTAACTTTTAGTTAAATAGTTTTTAAGTATTTTTATCAACCGTAAATTAAAGAATAAAAATGTAATTATTTAGTTTACGGAAAAAAATATTTTTTGAATATTAAAGATTTATCAAACGGCTAGACAATATTATGGTCGTTTCAAAACAAAATTTAATCGATTAAAAAAAGGTTAAAATATTTTACAAACTAGATTGATATTGTATGATACATAGGGCATGTACTTTTTTAAAATCAGATTCGTGTTTTAAAATCTTCCTGCGTCCTAATTTGGCGCTTTTAAGTGTTATTTTGTATAATTTGCCGTAAACTGTGCATATTTTAAAGCATGGATGAACAGACTGGTCTTAACGCTGCATGTGTTGTTCTGATGAATATCGGGATAAATAATTTATTAAAGAAAATGTAATATAACTTTTGCTCGTGGCTATTTCGAGAATCGGACCCATATTGAAATAGTTATTAAATAAAATTTCACGCGTTTCAATTTTAATTTTTATTTGCTTATATATATATATATATATATATATATATATAATCAGTGTTGAAGTTTTTTATATGTGTGACTACCTTCTAATCAGTCGCAAAAAAAAAAAATCTATATTATCTTTGATCTGAAGAAATCAGTAGGACAACGGTCGCCAGTTCATACTCAATGATCGAGGGTTGGGAATGGGCTCCATTGGGCTAAATCTCAAGGTTCTCCTCGGCGTGGAAGTTTTGAAAGCGAGGTTCCAACTCGGGTAACATCCTCGTCACTTGACCAAGAGTCTAAATTATAAGCTCGGTATAGCCTTCCTTTAACCATACACAGTGTCGTTAGTCGAAACTAAAATTGAAAAACTTCATCCGAAATGGAACCCATTGAAGCATTTATATTTTAAAGGAATTATTAGTCTATAAGGTCTAGTCCATCCGAACTGTTCTGCCGAAGTGAAAACTAATGTTTCGAGCCACTCAATGCAGAGTCAACTGTTCCATCAAAATATTCAGCATTAATTCCATTCCACATCCGACTGTATATACCTCTCCGAAACATCCCGTGCGTTTTGTCTTGCCAGACAAGCCAAATCAATTACCGCATTGTCGGCACTGACTCCCCTCCCTGTGATAAATGCTCACATATCCCAACCGCCTCTTGATTGACTGCTTAATGCATTCCCCGGACATCCATCAATCCCACCGACCACAGCCATCCCGTCTTGTCCAGGTGCGCCATTTTCGGTCCATCAGTTTCGCTTTTAAGACATCCATTCATTAAGATTCATGAATCATGCCGCCCCATCTGATTGGCAGGCGCCCCGGCTTAATTGACCGCCCTCCTGTCAAGCGAAACGTTTAACTCGGCTTTGCTCGTGGTCAGGAGGCTAATTACGAGCCCGCTTTTGTGGATTGTTGTCCCTGTGGTGATGGCGACCTCATATCGGCGATGTTTGGATTCGCAGTTTTTTTGTCTCGTGTGTGGGTATTGCGTGACTTCGTGAAGGTTTTGGATGTTATTTGTTTTGGATCGGTTTCCTCGCGATTAAAAGTGAAGTGTGCTTTGTGTGTTGCGTCTCTAGTAATTAGCATTATTACGCGGTGTCGTAATTAAATTGTGTTTCGGGGCTTCTCTGCGTCGGATGGGGATGTCTGTCGTCGAATTCGCCTATAAAATGCGACTTTTCTTTATTTAGGGATCACTCTACATTGGAGAGCAATGAGGGGCAAATGTTGAAGAAAAGAGCATTTATTATCTTACGAAAGGGCGTGATTTTTAATTTTTAATAATTGAGGATTGCAGCGATAAATACAAAAGGATCGTTCTATCCGAAGTTTCATGTCAGTTTGTTGTGTATAAAAGAATTCATTTTCGCAAAAAAATAATATTTTTTTAATGACAATCCACATGCTTAATTAACTTTATAATGGTTATTTATTTAAATGAATTAATCCATCCATTATTAAATGAATTTGAGACGAAACTCTGTAAAAGTTCCAATTGAAATTGAAATTTAATGTGACGTTTACGTGTTGTTTTAAATAGTTTTAGAATTTCTGAAATGCCCTATGTAAGAATTTTCAAATCGAACTTCATCGCTTTGTGTGTGTACATGTAAATAAATACTTTTAAAGTCGAAGCTATTTTTCGATTTGGATATTTGAACATGGAATTAACTTTTGCCCGAATGAAATTTCAAACGGAAAGGAACTTAGTCCGACTAATTTATTTTAAGAGTTCGGGAAAATTTCTCTTGTTACAAAATATCCAACGTAAAATGTTGCGTTTAAAAGCGTTTTTAAGAAATCGCCCGAAAATAGTGAAATGTAACTCAACTCTTCGGTGTTGAATCGAACATTTAAAAATAAATTTTCTACGGGAGCTGAAATAGTTAAAACTGCATATTTTAAGCGCATTCCTACGTGAAATAATTTAAAAGTAAATATTTTAACTTTCTGAGCATCTGGTATCATATTACTTAAGTACAACGCCCTTCGTTGACGGGATTTGTTTTCTCTTACTCTTTGCAGGAGATTGCTACGACATATCTATCATTTGTTACGTTTTTACAATAATCCTATGTCTGTTATATCTATGTTTTGATACAGAGCTCATATAGTATATTGAATTAAAGTTAAGTTTGGCATTTGTGAAGTTTAACTTGTATCGAATATTTGTACGAAAGGCGTTACAGCCAACCATTTTCGTAAAGGAAATTTTGCCTTAAAATTTTTTAAAACTGTTTACTTACATTTTTTCTGCTTTGAAGTTTTGCGTCGTTGGTTTTAAGATTTTAGAATTTTCTAATTATTGTATATCATCGCTATTAAATTTTTAAGAAACTTGTTCTTCGAATTACTTTTCTGTATGAAATTCGAATAATTTAATATAAAAATGAACGTATTTACTAACTGTAAAATTCTGGTAAATTATATATATATATATATATAATTTGTTGAACATTAGATAATGATGCAGGAAATATGAAATGTAATTTGTGAAGTTGACAAGCTTGATAAACGTATCTTAAATTCCAATTGGTAACTCTTATATGAGAATTTATTCTATTCATATTGGATTGTTTAGACGGTTAATTAATTTCTTCGAACATACGTGAAATTTAGCTTAGATATTGATACAAGTTTATAATATATATTGTTAAAAACATTAATTTCCCTGTATCCTTCATGAGTATTATTTATTGTTTTCGTAATTAAAATAGTTTACGTAACTTTAGATTTTATCAATGCTTCATGCATGTTATTTTACTTTAGTTTAGAAGACGCGTCTTTCGTATTTTGAAAATTAAAATTAAACTTTTTTAATATGCCTATTGTTAATGAGTAATAAGAATTAAATGTATTGTGTTTGAAATGGCAGTTCAAGTTATAGAAAGCGTTTTGAAAGTTTTTCCGTAGATAATTTTATGAAAAAAAATAGAATCAAATATTACATTAAATTTGTACAAAAGCTTATAAAAAATAGCGCGTTTCGATTCTATTTATTCACAAAATTTATTTAAAAACTATATCGGCAAAATCCTTAAGCACATAATTAAAAGTTTAGGTACTACCCAAAGGATTGTTTGTTCGTAACGCCATCTATGAATAATTCAGGAAAGTAATTCGTTCTCTTTCTGCGTTCTCTACCGTAAAATTGCGTATTTTTTTTCCCATATATATTAACAATTCATACTAATTTTTTCTAAAAAAAAATGTTGCATGAAGAAAAATTAAATTACTGTGATATGAATTTTGTGTATTTAAATTTAAGAATGTGTTATTTTAATTATTTTAAAATACTTATGATTAGAAGTAAAGTATATATCTGTATACTTGAGAATTAATTTCTTTTTATTTACACCTATGAGATATATTTTATTTTAATCGCTAGAAACTTTTTAAAAAATTCTGACATTTGTTGAAATCATTTTAATGATTCACATTTTATTTAAAAAAAAATTGTAATGTTGATAACGTCATTGATTTTACATTAGATGCTCATCCATCTTTGTAAAAAAAAAATGACTTTTTTTACTTTATTAACTTCTGTTATCGAAAGGAATTTTATTTTCATTCAATCCTTATTATAAGTCACCCCGATTGTTAAAAAACAATCGCAGGAAAAAAAAATTACTATTTTTATAATTTTTTTATGCTTCTTATTTTTACTATCTTCTTAAATTACATTTTTAGAAGTCATTTCGTGCCTTGAATTTAAAAGCTGTAATTGTATGTATTTACTATGTAATTCTCTGCATCGTAAATCGGTAAGCTAATAATTTATGGTTCGTAATTTGGACGTGTTTTTTAAAAAATATTTTACCTACCGGTTCTTTCGTGTATTTTCATTTGTAAAAAAATATCAGATTCCATATAAATATTAATTCAGTTTTTCTGACGCTTACCTGTCACGTGTTTCTTTACATTTTTGGGGTATAGTAAATTATCATCAAATTTGCACGTACTTGCCTAGAGAAAATTATTCCAAATATGGACCTCACCCTATTTGGATAAGCTCAATTAAATTTGGGGACTGTAGAATTTTTAGGAAACTTTCCATTTGATGAAACTTTTCGGGATATTTATTTAATTTTAATATTCATAATTATTCCTCATTTAAAGTTTCTAGAGGTAATTTGAAAATTATTTTCCTTTAAATTTTGATGCTTCTGTATAGAAATTATTAATGTCATTGATTTGAATTCAATTCATTCCTTTATCTTTTGATGAGAGGAGGAGAGGGGGGTTGAATTTAGATCTGTGAAATTGAAGCAAATAGTTGCTTTTTTTTCCCAAAATTTACGTCAAAATGTTTCTCTTATTTTAATTCCAAATGATATTTTCATTATTAACGAATATAAATTAAAAATGAGCTTGCCAAAATGTTGTGAAGGATCTCAGATTTCTGCTATGTTAAGGATTCCTTCAAAATTTTACTTTCAACGTACCGCCTACCAGCTGAACATGAATGGGTTTTTTTTTACCTTTCATGAATGGTAAAATTATATTCGTATGCATTACGTGAGAGAGGAATTGTTCTCAAAGAAATTTCTCAATGAGTAAATTATCGGCAAATATTTTAAATTGTGCTGGTAATTTTATGTTTGCTCGAGTGAAATAGTTTGAAAAACTCCCGCTTTGAGAATAGAAACCATTCTGAAAACCCCTTTTTGAGATTAATAAATGTATCGGTGTATTGGTAGAAATGCGTGATAATGTTTTACGCATAATGTTGTGTGTATAAGATATCCTGAAAATTAATGAATGCACATAGTTTTTAACATTTAAGTTTGGGAAATGGAATAGAAACACATTATTTTAAATATATATATAAAAAAAAATGGTTTTCATTTATCAGTGCATAGAAAAGTATGGTGCTATGTATGCACTTTAATGATATATCGAAGAGCATTTCTGTAACTGAAAAAGTATCTCAAATTTGAGTCCTATTTTTTAATCTGAGCCGAGGACAGTCTTATGAAAAATCATGTGCAATCTAATTTTAAAGTGGATTGGTATTCATTTCAAATGTGTTAGAATGTAAAAGTAATCTTGCCAAGCAAAACGTAAAATTTTATTAATCATTAAATCAACCCATAAATACAAAGGCGTAATTTGTATACATGTGCACACGTGTGTAGTTTGAATAATTAAAAATTTTCCCTGTCCATGTTAAAATTTCAAATTGAAGTAGAATATCGCGCTTCCAACATTCATTTAAGAAAGTTGTGAGAAAAATTCCCAGATATGTTGGGTGATAAAGGGGTTACCTCCGCCCCCTCCCTCCGACGCTTACCTTTAAAATAAAAGTAAGAAACAGACAGTTATCAATTTTTCAAAAATGAAGAAATATTAGATCCTGAGAAAATAATCATTGTGTTGATTTCGAATGATGTTGTATATGTGACATTATACTGTGTGGTTCTGATTATGTATGATTTCGTATATAAATCAAAGCAATGCATGAAAGTGAAACACGTGTGCGTCTATAAATCATAGTATGACCAGTTCCTTCATTTGACTATGCATCTATGTGGACCAACTTTTTTCAGTGCATTGAAGGATCAACTTGACAAAAATTCTACTATTTTTTTAAAAAATATTCATAGTTGCTGCTTGACAAATGTAATAAATATAATATAAATTCCAAAGTTTTTTTTAATTCTTTTTGTATTAAATGTAGATAAGAAACTTCTATAACAAGACGCTTTGTTTTCAAATGTTAACAAATATCATTAATTTCGTTATTTTAAACAAACTTTTGATATTTTTTTTTAAATAATTTTAATTCAACTAAAATATACTTTTGTACGCCATCAGATAGTTTGTTATTCTCATTTGGAATTTTTATTTATGGTTTTGAGTGTTGCGCATTAGTGAAAATGACTTAATGACTATTTACTAATTTATATCTCAAAATATTTATTGGTTATCTGTCAAAATTTGATATTTTGAATCCTATGTTAAAATGTCCTTTGTTGGTGTATAGAAGTTTTCATAATCTTTAACCTTTTTTTGTAATCATTGTTCCTTTAAAAAAATATTTTTGTTGTTTTCCATGGAAAATTAGTTTCTATCGGGTAAAAAGAACTACAATATTCGTATGTTGAAACATTTGCTACTCCATTATAGAAATGTATACAGCTTTTCAAATTTTTGTTGTTTTCACTGCCCTAATACAGTTATCAATGGGAAACAGATTGACAGGGGACTGTTTGCTTTTCGTATTGGATTCATAAATTTCAGTGCAATTGTGTATGTCTTGAAGCATTGTTTTCTCAGAAGCTGTTTTAACAAAACCAGTGATTGATAAACCGTTTCGAATGCATTTTTGAACTCTTTCGCGCACTCTTCAAAGACGGTAATTTTTTATTATTCCTCAAGTTGTTATTAATAATGGAATCGTTACCACGCTGAAATTAATTTGTCAAGAGGGAATATTATTGAAATTTTATGATTTTTGCTTCATGAAACGAATCATTTGTACATCATGAATAAAACATTCGTTCTTCCGATTTATTTAATACGTCATAAATTCATCTCGCATCAAGTTTTTTTTTTTTTTTAAAGATAATGTGTTCTGTTGTTAATTGTTCGCAAATCCAACAAACCGTGTGTATCAAATGTATTCTTAATGTATTCTTGAAAAATTAATTCTTAAATTGAAAAGCAATGACATTAGCACTCTGAAGACTTAAGATGTTACAATTAATCGCCAGTTAATATTTCTGGCTTTCTTCGCGTTTTAATGATTATTTAATTATTTTTTTTTATTCGATCTTCATAAGATATCAGTAAAGTATCATTTGTAGTTCGATTCACTTTATTTCTTTTTACTCTGTTTATTTTTAAATTAAATTCCTTTGGGATTTAAATGTTTTAAATAAGTAATAATTTGAATTTTCAAATTTGATTTTGAATCGGTTCTTTATATTTTTATTATTAATTTTTAGGAAATCTTTCTTTTTAAGATAAAGGATGTTTTTCGTGCATTATATATATTTAACGGGATTGTTTAAAAATTAGTTTTCTTGTACATTTGAATCTCCAAATTGTTCTATCTATTACTTTATTCGAGTTTTAAGTTTGTAGTAAGGGAAAAGAACGTAGGTTTCAACATCAAATAATTTATTAACTATCATATTTTCTACTTATGGTGACAGCTCTCTCTATGTGCCTGCTACCTTCGAAAATTTATATTATTATCTACAATTGTATCAATCAAAAACAGTAAAGTCAGCGCTTGCCGCGCCATCTGACGTTATAAATTTGCAATAGCCTACATAACTAATGTAGTCTCCTCCCCTTCTGAAAATAAAATATTTGATATTGGAGAAAGATTTATAATTGAAAAAGAAAAAAATAATCTGTTTGTAGAATGCAACTTTTTTCTTTTCTGATGTACTTCCATGTTCCACCGCTGATAATTTAAAAAGATTTTCGAAATGCCTTTCGAGGACGCTTTATTTCACGCCTTCAAAAGTAAAATTATAATAGGTTTCTTTTCCTGGTATATTGTATTTACACGTTTAGTTCTTTTTATAAACGTAGTAAGAACCAAACTAAAAGACGCTGAAATGTGTTCGCTAATCCAAACGATAATATTTCGGTTAGCTTTTTTAAGAGTACTTTTTTCATTTTAACAAGCCTTAACATTCCTGCCCCTCCCCTTGTTCTTATCTGTAATTGGATTATTAAAATCTAATTGTTTAAAACATTGAAAATATTTGCGTATTTATTTATATTTCAACTTTTCAATCGCTCTAAAATGCAGTATTTTAAGAAGCATATTTCCTCAAATTTTGTTCGTTTACAAGAGTGTTCATTTCGATTGTTTTTACTCGAAGTGTTTATCATTACTGTTATTAAAATCCCGCATTCTCATCTCAGAAAGCTGCAATAAAGTTTCATTAAAATTCGCTTAAATAAAGTAAAAAATGTTTAAAACTTATATTTATTTCAAGACTATTTACGTGGTAACCTGTCAGAAAAGTTTGCTGCGAAATCCCATAAATGCATTTTTTTCTCGGAGGAATTCATCGATATCTTTTTCTCGTGATCTGGAAAATATTTGAATTCGACTATTTTGTGCTTTCGTCTTTAATAGGCGATTATTTTTACCAAATACAGCTATTTATACTTAAATAGCTGGAAAACAGATATATTTTGGTTTTTTAAAGGAGTTTTTAGTACGTGTGTTGTAAGGGGAAGGGAAAAAAACCTTCAGATTATTAAAGCGACATCTTTATTGAAACATTCAATGTTATATTTTACTGAAACTAATTTCCTAATACGCATATTTTATAAGTATATAGATTATTAGATAAATAATATTTTCTATAATCCATATACAATTCACCAAAAATCTACATTCAGATGAGAAATTTGTAATCGAGTAATGTATAATTAGAAATTATGGATAGCTAAATTCCTTCATTTCCATCCTACCATCAATGAAAAAAAAAAGATATAAAAATTGTAAATATCAAGCCATTTGCGCCATTACAATAAATTAACCTGTAACTTAAAGTGTATCGATATTATTGTAAATATGCCGTTACACTTCGCAGTTAATGTAACCATAAGACAATTTTCTCTGACCAAAAAGATAATGGCATTCGGCGATATATATCACCATACATTTTCCATCGTCACTACAAACCAACGCGCCTTTATTGTTGAACCCCAGAAGAAAACGCTTCTCGCCGTTAATACAATTAATTTCTTTTCGAAATATCACGCATTTTTAGTGGCGGCGGCATTTTTCCGCGTCCGACTGCCCCACAGACGGAGAATCCCGGATCCCATAAATTAATCCGCCCCGGCCTTCTGTGCAGGCCCGAAATATAATTTCATTCTCTCCTCTTAAAACACCGCGCATCCCTCATTATTTGCGACGGGGGCATAATTTCTGAGAAATATGCAAATTGTTTCGCGTGTACACAGTCGTCGTAATAGCTTTTCGAATGAAGTATTTCCCGCCCTTGACAATTATCGTTTGGTGGGGACGAGCGACCCCTTCCCACCGCTTCTCACGCGGCGAAAATTCCGCGTTTCAAAATTTATTAGTTCTCTGCTGTGATTTCAATTAATACTCCAATCCGGGAAATATTTTCGCTGTCGTCGGTCGGTCGTTGTTTTTGGCGCGGTTTTCGGCACTTTTTGAATGACCGTTATTCAAAGAGTAAATTTTTAAGTAAATCCGACGATGCTTCTTTGACAAAGGCTTATGCCCCCCACCGCCACCAAATCATTATGAGCGTTATTATGAGGGTTTTACAAATGGTATTAATCTTCATTTTTTTTAAAAAAGAAATACTGTCTAGTGTTACTAGTAATAATCATGGTACTTATGGTAAAAAAAACTAACTATTTTCTTCAATTTTTCGTAACCTTTCCTCTACAGTTCTTGTTTGTTTTAAGCCTAAAAAAAAGGATGGAGTTCAATAAAATGAAGTTGTAGGATTCTTTCTCAACAAATTTTTTTTTTCGAATTTCTCGACCTTGTGTTTGTACAATATATCCCTAGAGGGACAAACCAAACAATCCATTTTGTGAAATGTTAAGATCATTAAATCGACTCAGTGATCATTTGATCTAGAAATAGATAATAAACTGTATTATGTAAAACCAGTGACTTCGAAATTCATTGGAATTGTTTTTGATGTAAAAGACAGGACGTTATTTTAACTGCTTTTCGTATTGGACGTACGAGACTAATTCATAAACATTCTTTTTCTTGGGGAATGTCCTCCTATATGTAACCATAGTGTATGTTCTCTGACCGTGATGCATATTTTTAACTGAATGCTCTGCTTTTAACTCTGTTCGATTGTAAATCTTTTAATCTTTGTTTAATCGGTTAGGGGAAATACCCAACCGAATGTTTTTAAATGACATTGGATTTACTCCATTCATGTACTTATACTAAAAATCGCTTTTTTTTTCTATACCTTATTTTTATTGCAAATTTAATATATTTTGCTTGGTGTAATTGAAATGTTTTACCAAGTGTTTGGCACGATATGTCCCTAGAGGATTCAGTACCAGAAACGTATACAATCAACCAACCAATCTATCTTGGTTTGAAATACAAGCAACGCCAAAAAAATTGAAAGAAATATAAACAGTTAGTTTAGTTATATGAAATTTTTTAATTTAGTTAATTGGTTGTTTTCAGTGGTCCAACAGTGATTGGAAAAGGGCTATTGACGAATGCAATACCTCAAATAACTACTAAATTCAGCACAATTTTAATCAAACGGTGTACGGAGTTATATTTAAAAGAATAAATGTTATCTCTGATGGATAGGGCGATATGCATTTCATCCTGAGCATCGATACTTATTTCTTGACACAAATGGATGAATTTAAAAGAGTTATAATTTTGAGGCATATAAATTCGATTCGTTCCTTCTTATTCAGAAGGAGAGAGGGATGTTAGCTCAAGTATCGTCCTCGTCACTTGACCGAGGTTCAAAATTACGAGGTCCGTCACCAATAGCCCTCGTGTCGTTTCTAGTGCGACGTTTAAAATAACCACCCAACCGACCAAACCCTTCTTATTCAGAACATACCTTCCCATTTCCACGATGGGCATAAAAATCGGCTTTTGTGTACTAAAATGATGATTGTGATTTCATCTAATAATTTAGGAATCATTATTCTCCATTTTTATCTGTGTATTTTGTGAATACCGGTAACCACAATGATAGACACAGTTATTTTATAGTTTTATTCTTAATTACTTTAACTTTCAATTAGTGAGATCATAGGATCATTTAATTCCATCGGATGTCATTTCTTTGTTTCTCGTCTCATACGTACTATAGAATTTGAAACCGTAAAAATCGAGAGAGAAACATTGGAAAGCACTCAACCTCATTTCTAATTGATTGAATTTCCCTCTCCGCATCTCGATTGTCCCGTTGGATGCATCGTTATGGTCAAACATTAGGTGAACTTTTCGTATAAACTTAACCCCAAAAATAATCTTTTCGTAAACGAGCGCGTTAAATTTTCTTCTTTTTCGACCTCTTTTCAATGTAATCTTATCGTCCCCCTTGAGATTTCGAGTTGCTGATGAGCCTGCTGCGATTTCGATTTAAAACTGAGATAACTCGCCGCGACACTTTAATGCATTCTTCAGGGGGGCAGCGCACTTTCTTATCGTGGGATATTAATGGCAATCGTTGGGAGCGTTTTTTGCTCATTACGGACCAATAAATTGTTCTTCCCTCGAGTGCTTAAATAACGCCTAAATTTGTCTCCAAAGGCCTTCAAAAGTCGTTAGTGTTCCCTTTATCATACGGGGATTTTTTTTTTATTTCCTGCTCCTCCAACTTCATTCCCGAAAACAAAACTTTATGAATTGTAAAGTGTTTTGTTGTGTGCGGTCGCTTGCGCTGCGGTGTCTAGAGACGAAATTACTCCGTAGGGTGTTCCTTGTAATCTTTTTTGACTGGGCGCATTTATCATAATAAAGACTTCTGAGTGATTTTATGCTTGGACTACATCGTGTGTGTGTTTTACCAGCCTAGTTGGTCATCAATTGCGAATATGTGTTGAGAACTAAATCTCGTCGGGTTTTTTTAACTACGTCCTTCTTTCCTAATCGTGAATAACGATAAGACGAGCTTTAACCGGAAATTTCTTTTAAGTATATTAAAAATCAAAAACTTTTTAAGTGTGGAATTTTTTTTTTTCTTCCACCTTAAACATATGTGTGGAGTTCATTTATTATAAAAATGACAAAATATGCTTTGTTGGAAGTATGCGTTCCGATTTTCATAAAATCAAAGGGGGGTGGGGTGGTAAACTTCCTCAAATTTCATAGAATACCCATTTGTCAACTTGCAGTGCTCGATGTATTAAAAATAGTTTTTATGCTTGGGCGCTCTGTTTTGTTATCCATTAATGGTGTAAACTTTCAAATACGTATAAACTACTAATAATTAAATTGGACTTGCGATCTTTTAAAAAAAAAAAAAAATTGTCATATCGTACATACGGGATGTTATTCAAAATGAGTCATCCGATTTCAAAAATCTATATTTTCAAAAACAAAAGACAGATAATGATAAGTAATATATGAATACAAAGGGAAAATGTAGAAATTTTATATTATAAAAAACAGGTGGCTGTCGTGCGTTCTTCGTGAAATTATTGGACGAAAACTTTGCCTGAAAAGCTTTCATGGATATACCTCGCAGTTCGATCTGTCGGTAGTGGACCGAAGGACTCGGATGTTGCACAGCTGGCCACCTAAGTCACCTTATGTAGCCCCATACGATTTCTTCCTTTGGAGGTTTTTAAAAATTAAAGTGTGTGCGCTACCATTATCCACAGAAAAATGTGAACTCAAACAACGGTTTTCTGCTACTGTACAGTGGAATTACCACTGACACTCTACAACGTGTTTGGCAGGAATTTACATATTCAAATGACATACGTGTAATTAAAGGATGTTATATCGAACACTTGTAAAAAAAAAAAACTTCCGTATTTCTCCTTACATGCATGTATTACTTATCATTCTGTGACGTTTATTTATGAAAATATATGAAATTGAATGATCCCTTTTGAATAACCCTATATGTACCTTGTATGAATAGGAACTGCATATATGAATAGGAAATAATCTTTTTTAAGAATGTAATTCCAATTTAACTATTAACGGTTTGTACGTATATATAAGAAGTCCTATGTATTCTTATCGAACTTGAGGAAAACTTGCAGTTGAATGAACTATCTCGGCATTCCAACAAATTAATCATGTTTACTTGCTGCGCGATATTAAATTGCGATGTGTGATATTTCGATCTTATTTAATTACTAAAACATGATTTTTACCTGTTTCGGATGGTCAAAAAGAGAAATGTTTTGACACCTCAATAAATCACTTGTAGAATAGATAATCATCCGTTATAGAAACCATGTCTGTACAGAAATAACAAGATTAAATTCGTGAGGGGTTTTTTGTACATCACGCAATAAAATGTTAATCATTTTTTTCCCGGTCAGAAGACATCATGAAAAACTGATGAACCTATCGATTTCATCACTTTTTTTTTTCCTCTTATTTTCATCATATTCTGCACCTGCCAATGTAAATCGGAAGTATTCCGCTTAGAAATCATTTTTATTTCATTTCCTCATTGCATCCATTCTGTCTTGTCTCCCGAAATTGGTACATCGGAGTTCGGTAAATTTGTTTTGAATTAAAAATATTGGTTGGGACGTTCATTTAAACTTCCGTGGTAGTGTATTATATTTATTCGTTGAATATGTGTTTGAACAAATCGATTTTTTATTTATTTGAAAATTAAACTATGTAACTATTTTTCTTGCGAAGTTCTCATAATTTATTTAGACGCTGCGGTAACGTAGTGGTTATGAAGGCGGCTGCATCTCATCAATCGGTCGCAAAGTCTTCGTGTTGTGGACTTAGAGATGGTTAGGCACCAGCTCGGGGGTCGTCATGTGACCATCGTATAGCGTTTTATTCCAAAAGATTTTCTTCAATTGATTTGCCGTAAATTTTTTGAGCCGCGATACTGCTTTTTGTTACGATGTTTTAATGAATCTGCATTAAACTTGTTATTTAATGAGGTTAACTGTAATCTAAAAATTTTAAATTTTTTAAAATTAATTAAAAATTTTAAATTTAAAATTTTTATGAAATGTCGTGGTTTCTCAAAGAATTTATGTAACAGCAAATTTAATCTTTCATCGGCATGTATCATTTTTTACCTTGTTGCGTGCTGAATACTAATTTTTGCGCAGTTTTTATTTATTTTGATAAAAATTAGATATTGACAAAAATATGAATATCTTAGGTTGCTTACAATATGAATAGAAAAACTGTGTGTGTAAGTGAGTGAGATATTTTTAATATTCATCATCCTCATATTTTTGATGCATGATTGACTGGGAAGGGTGAGGTTTATTCGTATCAAAAATTAAAGAATACGTTTTAATTAAATTTCTGTAATTGATTTTTTTTAATTATTTATACTTATTCAACAACGCTCTTTTAAGATTTATTTTATTTTCGAATAGCATAAAACTTACTGCATCGATTTTTTATTATTATTAAGTCTTTTAAGTTTTTCTGGGGTTCTTTTATTTTTATAGAATCCTTAAAAAATAAAATTGGTTGATCTCAAAGAAAGGTGAAATGACAAGCGGTTGGAAGGAATTATTTTTACCGGTGACAGATTGAAGGAGAAGATTTAGTGAACAGCAGTTTAAACTCTTTCTCCCCCGGACAATCGCTTTCGATTGACCACCTTGCACATTCCGGGCATGAAATCCCTTTGAAAAACGCCTCCACCTTGCTTCTGTCCTTTTTTTTTTTATATAATCCAACTCAACCGTAACTCCTTGTTAAAAAATTTTGTCATCCTCCCCTTCTTAAGCGTCGAGATATATGCATTCACATGCAAACGCATTTTTGAATTTCTAAATGTTAGCACCAGTCAAGGGAATGAATACAAAAGCAAAATTGAACAAAAAAAAGATGCTAAACCAAATGAAAAAAAAAAAAAACTTGTTATTTTAAGTTTTAGAAAAAGGTGCTGTAGTAGTATTTTCTACAATTCAAAGCACGGCTTGCACTTTAGTACATAACTCTGTTTTTCTAACACTCCACGCTCCGGCATTGCTTGTGTGCGAAAATATATTTTCTTTTCCAGTATTTTTTCCATCCTTTATCTCCTACCACTTGCTTTCGATTTTCGGGAGCCATCCTTTGTTGCCGTTGAAGGGCCGTAGAAAGAAGTGTTCTTCCCTCCTCCTTTTTCACACAAATTCTATTTCTCTTCGTCGTCTTGACAACAGTTGCCAGCATTTGTTCTGTGAAATTTGCGAAATGTTCCAACGCTATCTACTTTGCCTTTCTCTCACTCTCTGGGTTTCGAGAGACATTGTTATGCGAGCCACTATCCCTTTGCCGTCCAATTTTCTGCTTTACTTCTTCCCATTTGCATTATTGTCGAGTCACGAAACGCAATCGGAAGAAATCCGTTTATTGGTGGGGCTCTTTTTTTAATCGGACGGCTGGGCTTTTCGTGTTTTTGCAAATTAACTCATTAGACAGAAACGGAAAGCGATGCTTGATTTTTAGGTCAAATTATACGTATTTAAAAGTCTCACGTTATTTGGCAGTAATTTTTTTTTTAGTGGGAACCCAGAAAATATTGGATGCGAACAGAACTTTGATTATCACACAAAATTAGGCACTTTTAAGGCTACCAGGTTGTAAGTACAATTGTACGCCTTTTTTTTTTATTTAAGGTGCATTGTACAATGACAGAACGATCACAAACTTTAAATAAACACCGCATTAAACGTTCTCAAAATTATAGAACGGCATTTGAGACCTAGTATGTGAATACAAAAAATAAATTAAACTGAAAAGATGAGGGGATTCAATAAAATTAATTAAAATATTTTCTTCTTTTAATGGGAACGCAAAAAATGGAATACCGGTAAAACTTTGATTTTCTTACGCAATTGTCACTTTTAAGGCTATCAAGCCTTATGTTTATTTGTTTAAAGTGTGTTATCCATTTTTGGAACACAGTCAAAATGTAGCATAAAAACAGTCACAAATTTCAAAAAAAAAAAAAGTAAAGAAAATCGCTCGATTTTCATCAAACATTCTCAAAATTAGAAACAGCGTTTTAAACCTCGTGAAGAAATGTAAGAAGAAATTAAAGTGAAAAGCTGTGGGAATTAAATAAAAAAATTTAAAATTTACTAAACAAAATTTAAGTGATGACTTCTCTTCGAAGTCATAAATTTTAAGATCAAATGTTTCCATCGAGTTCAGATTTGAGAAATGTAGAAAGACCTTTCTTCGATGAACGTTGGTCCGTTAGAACGCGATCATTTTATTCGAAGTATTTTCTCTTCGTTCTCTGTGTTTCTCATTAATGTTGTTAAAAATCAATTTGATATGTTATCAAAAAGACTGAAGAAGAAATGTTGTGCTGTTATTTGGCGAAACCTTTAAGCTTGTGCATATCGTTATGCACCATAGTTATAGATGCGTTGTGTACAAATATGAATGCATTTACGTGTATTTTCTTTAAACATTAAGGTTATGCAAAAACGCTGGTAGCTTTATACGTTTTGGCTGTTTGCAAAAAAAAAATCATGAATCATTTTTTTTTTTTTTTTTTTTTTTTTTTTTGCTAAAAAAGTACCAATTTCTTATATTAATGAAAAAAGAGCGGTGACCTTTATTACGAAAATGAAGATTATATTTCTGTGTGCAATGTTATATAACACATCAATCAATAACTCCCGAGACTAACCCAGAGATGGCGCTCGTAGTAAACCAGTAACCAGGTCTTTCTAGAGTACTAACCTTTGCTTGAAACGTGTCAAAATTTTAAGTCGATCGGACCAGAAACAGCTGAGTTATCGAGGTTGGAGTAAAGTCGTTTTGTAGTTTGTTTAAAAAATGGAAAAAACCGAGTTTCGTGTTCTGATAAAACATTGTTTTTAATGGGTAAAAACACCGTGCAAGCGAAACAATGGATTGAAAAATGTTACCCGGACTCTTGTCCATCAAAAGCAACGATTTGTCGGTGGTTTGCCGAGTTTAAACGTGGTCGTACCGACACAAATGACGCGGAACGCTCGGGTAGACCTGTGGAAGCCGTTACACCGGAAAATGTGAGTGAAGTGACAAAAATTATAATGAAAGATCGTAAAGTGAAGCTCCGTGAGATGACACAGATATCATATGGAAGTGTATTAACTGAAAAAGGTTTTTTGAAGTGAAGTGAAAAAGGTTTTTTCCGAGTGGGTGCCGCGATTGCTTTCGATGGAACAAAAACATCAACGAGTCGATGATTCAGAAAGCTGTTTATCGCTATTTACTCGCAACAAAAAAGATTTCTTGCGGGGGGAAAAAAAAGAGAAAAAAAATTTGGGGGTGGGTGGGAAAAAAGATTTGGAAAAGCGTTGGAACGATTGTATCACCCTAAAAGGTGATTAACAAAAGGTGTTATGTTGATGAATAAAAAAAAATTTTGCAAAAAAAATGTTTTCAATGTTAGTCTCGGGAGTTATTGATTGATGTGTTAATATGTGCAGTCCGTTAAGAAATGAGATCATTTTAATTTTTGAAATTATGAAATAAATAAAAGTGTTCCAAAACAAATTTAAATAAATAAAATATATCACTGCATCTTTATTGCAATTGGGATTTAATAGTTTCAATTAATGTGATGAATGATTACGTTAACAAAAATATATATTGGAAACTAACGAAAATTTATATGACAGTGATCTTTCATTTTTCCTTATAACCTCAAACATTGTCCTTCATTGAAATAATCAGGTGGTTAAGTTCAATTTCAAAAATATTGTGCCTTTCTTTTACTATGCCTACTTCCAGGTCATGGGCTGATGAAAATTTTTTATTATTAGCTTAAATGATGTATCCCAAAGGTTTTCCTCGGGGTTCAAGTCTGGACTTCGTCAGGGCAAAATATTGACTTTTTTTTTTTTTTTTTTTTTTTCCTTTTTAAATCATTCCTGGGTAGATTTATAGATGTAGCAAAATGCATTATCCTATCGAAATGACGCGTGTGGTGACAGGGTATGACAGAATAGTCCCACTGTAACTCATGCATGTCGTATGAGGCGACTGAAATGGGTACCCAGCGTCTGGGGGGTATAGCCGGACATTCTGCCCTTGGGATTATATCAGGGGACCTCAGGGACTTGCCTTCTTTTGGTAAGTACGGGCATCATGACCCCGAGACACCCTAGCGGTCTTTTTCTTTCCTATGGGGTTAACTGTCTTTGGTAAACACGGATGACGCACCCCCGGGTTACCCTAGCGATCCTTCCCTATTTTCGATCCTCCTACTTGTCAACCAATTTGTGCCTTTTTTACTATTTTCTCACGCCTATTTCACAGTTAAATCTCATTTGGTGTAGCATCGCCACATCTGGCTCATGCGCCAATAACCTTCACATTCTCTCACTCACTGTCCTGTCGAAATATCCGGTTAACACTACCTAATAAAAGCCAAACGGAATCAGATGTTCAAGTAGTGTAGCTTGATATTGGACAGAATCCATACGGGCCGAAATTCGCCGTAAACCGCGCTGTCTATCATGACTAAAGGCTCCTTGAACCGTAAATTATTAAGTTGCTAAATGTAATTAAAATTGAAGCAAAAGATAAAAAATTGTAAAGTGGTCTTGTACGCCAAAAGTGATCCACCTAAAACAATATCCCCTTGGGTGGCTAATGATTTAATTAGCATTTGATTAAAAGTTAACTAAGGTTTCGATGATGGGTTAGAAAATATATTTCAAGAAAGCACATTTCTAATCATCACACGATTTTCAATTATTACGTATGTTGTTAAAAATTTAATCATTCGGAAGTTTTGAAGTGTTCTAAAACCTATCTAACTCCGAACCAAAAGGCCAAAAGTTGCGTTTTTACCTCTTGACGTTCGCTTTCTGCTACAATTACTTCTAAGTATCTGTAGAAGTTTTTGGTGTTACCGATATTTTTATCCCATTTCTTCGCTTCTCACAACTTGTTCACGGAGGATTGTCTCATTTGGAAGCCTCGTTGCTTATTTCTAACTTTGTTTGAAGGACTCTTTTGCCAATTTTCTTATCACTTGTTATTTACGAGTATTCCCTCTTGATCAAATCATCAGGCTCATCTTTTTCTGGTTAAAAAAATTCTATTGAACTAGTGATTTACCAATAAATCTAAGAAAATGTAGTTTAATTCGAGTGAAGTTATAGGAAAAAAAAATTATTGTCGAATTATCAGTTATTGAACTTAAATGAAAATAGCTGTCGGCTGTTTATAATTTCTCTTCTTCATCTCGATTGCTGCAGGATTATGGAAAAGCTAATTCATACTCGGATAATATATACGGATATAGTATAAAATAATAGGAACACATGGGAAAGAATGCAATTGTTTTATTTGTAGAGGACATCTCTTCTGCTTTTCATACAGCTTGCACTTGACGTGGAATTGACAAATAAAAGTCGGGAAGAAAGGTCTCGTACTCAGTTAGTGTGTGTGGAAGAGGAAATCACAAGCACGAACTTCGTTCACTAAAAAAAACTCCACAAAGATTATATTATGCTAAGATCAAGGGACTAATATACCACGTAATATGCTCCATTCCATCATATTCATCTAACCATATTTGAACACAGCGAGCCGTGTGAACGCGAGCGTTGTCATCTTGGAACGCAGGACATTATCCAGAAAACATAGTTGAATCGTAGAGTGGAAATGATCTGCGGAAATAGTGCAATATTGCAAGGCTACGATCTTCTCCATCAGAATTACGAGTTGTTCCCAAGTCAAACCAAGATATCGTGACAATCACGTACCCCTTTCCCATGCCTCCGGTAGGAACCGGACAGGAATGAAATGCTGCTGTCGGTATTCACCAGACGAACACACGTCTGATAGTCTGAAATAATGTAAATGAGGATTCGTCAGAGACCGTACGACCTATTGCTGTGTTTCTAGTTATAGTGATCTCGGTATCACTCTGACCCGTGTGGTGACCGGGTATGACAGAATAGTCCCACTGTAGCTCATGCTCATGTCGTAAGAGGCGACTCAAATGGGTACCCAACGTCTGGGGGTATAGCCGGGCACCTAGCCCCTGGGAATTATATCAAGGGACCTGAGGGACTTGCCTTCTTTAGGTAAGTACGGACATCATGACCCCGTGGTACCCTAGTGATCTTTTTCTTTCCCATGGGGTTTGCTGTCTTTGGTGAACACGTTTGACGCACCCCCGGGTTACCCCAGCGTTCCTTCTCTATTTTCGACCCTCCTTGTCAACCAAATTTGTCTTTTCCCCCCCAATTTCTTAATGTCTAGACCACAGTTAAATCTTGTTTGGCGCAGCATAGCCATATCTGGCTCTTGCGCCATTAAACTTTACATTCACTCACTCGGTATCACTCTGTCGTCGCCTCATAACTATCCGCGACGACACTAACGGGTTTGGAATGGTCGCCCTGTCATTAACGTTGGTAACATGCAGCTTCTTTTGAATAGTTTGGGTGGGTTCGAGGTTCTGGAGGTAGGTGTTCATCTCGGAAACCATGTGCGGCTGTGTAGTCTTGCATTTTCGGGCGACTATCCACTTCAACGCTCTTCTCTCCCAGTCGGTCAACTTCGACTTTCGTCCATTATTCTGCTTTACAGAGGATACCTTTCATAGATTTGCGGGGTGTTTACCTTTACATAACCCTTTGCACAGTGATGCTCGAAACACCCATAAGGTTGATTGTTCTCTATGCTGCCCCACCAGCAGTGTCCATACTTCTTTGCCCATCGAACATAATGGCGCTTTGCTGGGAACAAAATGTCAAATTGTCAAGTCACCAAATGCTCAACGGATGCCTTCCCTTTCGCCACCACTAGATCGTAAACTGTGGCGGTGCTGTGTAGGACGGTCGAAGTACGACACATTTGGAAATGGGTGTAAGAGATTAAGTCTGTTAGTAGGTTATAAATCGATACGAGTTCGCGAATTAATAGTAGTAAAGGCTTTTCAAATGCGTAGCAGTGCAATCAAATTGCATGATGCTTATTTTAAATGTGTGAGCACGCGCTAGAAGAGAAGCGAAATAAGGAGTTTCTTCCGACCGAAAGACTTCCGGCAAAGGATATCCTCGAGGAATTGTTTCCTGCTTATAATGAGAATTCCTTGTCGCCGCTAAGAGAGGTCTACAATTGAATCCGGAAAATTTCCCCAGGGTGCTCAAAAGTTGTAGACGAAAAACGAAGTAGTACTGTTGAAACTGAATGCTGTTCATCTTTTGGCACCTCGCTTTTTTTCTGAAAGACAACAGGTAGACGTATCGTTTTTCGAACTTTCATCATTATATGAAAACAAAACCTTTATGAAATGCTTTTTAAACGCTGTGCCATAATTTAGAAATTTTTATCGCTGCCTTTTGAAAATATTTAAATATTGTGAAGATAGGAATCTGTTGTTGAACTTAAATGTCTATGATTGTGACTCTTTTAACTTTTTCACTATCGCAAGATTTTGGGGAACATAGTCATAAAATAAAATAAATCGTATATTTTATAACAAAGTAAAAACAATTATTTGTTTTTATTTTAAAAATTTTGCCGAACACTTTATCGAAGTTCCGTGTGGAATTTCAGAAACGTATGTCAACAGCTTTCTAAAAGTTTTAGGTAAGCGTAGATTTTAATATAAAAATTCGTTGATGTATCGATTTCAAATAAATTATAAAACATTAATGCATTAATTTATAGATAAAACATTTTATACAGATTGAAAATTATTAAAAAGGCTTCGTAGATTATTGAGAATTAAAATAGTAGTTTGCTTGTTAGTCTTGGCAATGTATTTGTTGGAGAACCAGTTGCCTGAGGCATCTCTTTCTCTTTAATGAGTTTAATAAGAAAAAATAAGAGAAAGGGCGAAAGCCGGCGAAAAAATGCTTGTTAGTGTTGTTAATTATACTTTATTATATGGCAACAGTGTATGTTCAAAGTATTATATATTTAATAATCGTCCTCCTAAACTTTGCATTGAGGTAAAAATATCCAGTTTCCTGAAAAGAAGTTAAATATTTTTATATTTTGATTAAAATCTGTTTTGTTTGTTTCTTAAATATTTTCTTTACATTTCTTTAAATAGAAAGAAGGACAACATGCTATTAAGTTACTGACTCTAGTACATAATTTTGCAATATTATGAGGAATTATATGAGGAACACACTCATTTTTTGTTCAAGGACACATATTTAAAGATAAGATTTTGTAAAATTGCTATTGAAGTCTTGGATTCGAGTCCTGATGCCATTAAAGACCCGCCGTGTAGAGGGGCTGAGAAACGTTAAATATGTCGATATCCTTAGCCCTCCCGTTGGCGTGGTGTGAAAGTTTGAGAGGGAGGTTCCAGCTTATGTGTCGGCCTCGTTACTTATCCGAGTTCAAAATTACGAAATTTGACGCCAATAGCCGTCGTGTTGCTTCCCAATACGATATTAATAAAACAATCACGTTACACCCAAACAAAACTATGTTTTGCTACTGGGTGCTGGCTTGAATTAACTTACACTAACTGCTGGGGTGGATGAATTCTGCAGTGAAAGTCTCATAGCTCATCAAGAGGCTTTTAAACTAAACAACTATTGTACACTAAAGAACCCCAAAACACTTCACTATGAGTCGCTCTTATCATATCCCATTTTAATGGGAATATCTCAGTACATTGGCTCAACTATTGTCGCAACTTTTCTTCTGTATTCTTGTTCAGAAATAATTACTAAATCGAGATTGTTTTAAAAAGCGCGCGGACCGCCTTGCATGAGTGGACCATACACGTTGTTTACCCAACCAATAAACATACTGAAGAGCGAGGGTATTCCTTATTAGACGCGGGGAGGAAATGCTACCCGCGGATCATGCGAAATGACAGTAGCCAATCTGTAACAATCCTGATATATTTGACCCAGAAGCGTGTGGTTTGATCGCTATTAATTTAGCACTGGCAATGTGTTGTACCTGCTGGACAGTTATTAAAATTACTTTTCGTTCAAATACATTTAATTCAATAAAATATAATTTCCCTTAATTTATTGCAGAATGTTCTTGATTTCTCGATGGGATTCTGGAGGATGAGTCGTTTCCCGCAACTCGAGAGGTGAAAGTAGTAGTAGCTTTTAACATGAAAATTTCAGTTGGCGTTATTAGAGCCCAAATTAAAACAGGTGATAAATCGAATTGACGCAACCGCACACACATGTGTGTGCGGTTGCGTCAATTTGTGTGTGTGTAATGTGGCCCACCAGAATAAAATGCGTCTCCAAAGCAGCCCGCAAAATCGTTTGGATTGGACAAACCTGGTCTTAAGTGTTCACACACACACCAGAGTCAAGTGTCCATCCAATGAAAGGCTGGTAAAAGAGTCAGCATTCAGGTTGATTTTACCTCGTTCTCACTTATGCGTTGAATCTTTCTAGAGCCGAAGATCACCGCTTTGAGGAGAGCATTTCTTAAAATTGTCAAGGGATTATGATCACTGACTGTTTGTATTTAAGATCTAAATATATAGATGTCAAATTTCTTCAATGCAAATAGGATTGATTACGTAGCCTTCTATTTTTCTATGGCAGTATAAGTTTCTTGGAAGTTGAATAAATTCTTACTTTCGAAAAACAATTGGCATTTCTTATCGAGACATGCGCCAACGGCAAATGATGAGGCTTCTGCTAGAATGATGAACGGTGCATCAAAATTTCGAGAGAAACAGGGTCTTCACGTCTAGTCTTTTTGAGTTGGACACTTCTCTTCTTCCATTGAGTTTCCTCAGTGCGAGAAACGATCTCGTTGATGTTTTCTCTAGATTCCATGCTTTCATTGCTGTTACAAACTCGATACTTCTAGAAGCAAACTTCTTAACTTCAAAATAAAAAATGTGCCTAAAGCATGTTAGGTTAAGGGTTTTGGTCTCTCATTTTCTAAAACGGAGTGAAACTGTGGTTGCTACTATAAAACTCTGCCGGAAGTTTCGAATTGCAATTTGAAGAAAACGCCTATTGACCGGAACAATCTCATTCCATCTCGACAATGCCAGATTTCATACAGCTCGATTTACTGAGGAGAAAAGTTTAGATGGCAAATCAGACTCAGTTCCTAGTGTCTGTGTGGTCCGCTGAAATGACACCTGAGCAGAAAACATTTCACGAATGATGCAGAGTACATTGTTGGGGGATGTGGTTGGCTTCGACAGCAATCCAAAGACTTAAGTAGCATGTATTGGGAAAACTCATAAAGAAACGGAATAGAAGTATCAATATAAATATCGATTACGTATAGAAATAGGCTTTCTTTTCAAATAAATATCTCGATTTCCTTATTTTTTTAAATTGGTTTTTTATAACCTACTCCACTGACTTACCCTCATATTTGTGCTGTATTTTTAGCAGTTTTCATTAGAATAAATTTGAATGGGAGAAATAATCACTCATTAGATCATCATTGATATGAAATTCTGGAAATAAATATAATGCAATGTCGTTTGCTTTTTCCTCTGCTGCCTAAAGACGTCACGCGAGGAGTAATATAGTATATATATAAACTAAGTCTAATTGTTTGTCATGCTGAATGAAATAAATTCTGTTTTTGCGCACGAAATTTGTGAAGTAAACAGGCAGTTATGCGTTTCTCGGTTTTTGGAAAACAACTCGTTAAATCAAATTGATCTGTTTTTGTTTTCGGCAATTTCACTCAAGAACGAGAGCGAAATAAATTTTTAATTCTTTGCGTTTTGCTCGTTAAACAATATCATGAAAAATCTGATTTTAATTGCGAGCAAAATTACGTGTTATATTATATCGAAAAGGTTTCCAACAATTCTTTCGAAACTTAGCGGGTTTTTTCCCTCCTTCGTTCATTGGCCTAATAGACTTTTATGATACTTTAAGAATTAATATTCTTTATACTTAAATATAATTTTAAATACTTATGATATTTATAAGAATTTAAAATTATATTTAAGTAAGAAACATTTATATTTCATGAGGAATTCGGAAGATGGGGTGTTTTTCTTTCCGTTATTCCTTTGCATATATTGCCTGCAAAATACAGCTCATTTCCTTAAATCATTTTTAAAGTAAAAACAATGATATATTTAATATACGAATGTAAAAACTTATAACTTTATAGTCAACTACGGCCTTCTAAATAAAATAAATAATCATTTTGTGTGCATCAATATTTTCCTAATCTTCAACGACACACAACTTTCTGTTTCGATGTTCCTACATTTAAGATCTATTTAGACGTCATTAGTATGCGTAAAAATTTTTTTAAGATTGTTATTTAAACTACTTTGGGGTAAAAAAATATGAGATTATATAGATTGTCATTGCAAATTAGAATCTCTCTCTCTCTTTTAAACTGATTTAAATGAGTACATTATTGATATAATAAATAAACATTTACACAATTTAGTAAAAACATACATATGTATAAACAAAAGTATGACCATAGTAACATTTTTATTAACTCTGAATTATTATAATTGTCATTATTTTTTGAAACTTTAATTATTTACACTGTTGCCATTAAAATGCAACATCAGGAAGGAAAGGAGACATCAACGACAAATTTATTCGAGATATCACACACAATACAATGGTGAAGTGATTGAAAATCTACACGGTGAGGAAGACTATGAAATTGCTATTGAGTGTGCCGTCACGGCTGGCAATGACCGCTGCTACACGCTTCGACATTAAATGAAAGAATCTCTCGATGTCATGTTGGGGTATGGCAACCCATGCTGCCCCCATACATTATCGAAGTTGATATGGTATAGCAACTGTTCCATCGTTCTATAATCATCGACCATTCAATATGCGATAGATCTGTGACGGCGAACTATTCCTATTCGTCTCTTGTGCCATAGCTAAACTCAATGTACTAACACTAAAAGTCAATAACTCGTTCAAGAAGACTTCACACACTATATTTATTGGACAACTTACTACTATAACGGCAAATGTATATCAACTCTCCCAAAATATCGCCTTAGGTATATTCACTTGCACCACCAATATCTAATTTAACGGAGTCTTACCAATACATTAGAGTTGAGGCGTTTGGGGAAAAGTTGTTTAGAAAAAGCAATCAGTCTTAATTAAAAGTCCCCAAGGTTAGTGAAGAGAAACCATCGAATAACCTCTATGTCACAACGTTGCCATTACTGCACGAAAAAACAATTCTAGTACTTCGAAGCGGTATTCTGTTCTCCATTTGTGTAGGTTTAAGTACTTCATTCATTGTGTTACGTATATTCTCGGTTACCTTTTAATTTCTCAATTTTTATGCTTATAGTTAATTTATTAAAATACCTTACTTCTTTTTATTAAGATTTAAGGGTTTCTTGAAAGTTGAACTATCATTTCAATTGTGTTTACGTGCCCGCGCCATAAAATTATACAAAAATTGGTGAACACGAAGGAATTTGAACTTCTGTATTTGCCATCTCAGTCTAAATGGAAATAAAGAATTTTTTGAGACCAGCGTGAATAACAGTGTGATTCAAAATAGTGTACAATTTTTTTTTATGTATGCGGCGACTTTTTTGTACAACAATGTTAGATGTTAAAAGGCCTTACTTAACCAACCAGAAGAGATATCTTTTCAGCCTGGTTGGTAAGAGCATGCAGAAAGCGACCGGTCAACTTTCCTTCGGACCTACTAGACTGGGTTCGAAACAACGCTGCCGCATCAAGGTCATCAACTCTCTCCCCTTCCTCGGGGTCGGGAAACCACGGGCCGCCGAAGTGGGGACTTAGGACTTGAACACTAGATGGCAGCACAGTCTAGATTTACTGATTGCATATGTCCTTGACGTAAAACACTTGCCTCTGTACGTCTAACTCAGATAAACGCACTCAAAATCACGACCAGTGATATTCCGGCTCTGGCGCACGTGTCGACGAGACCCGCCTCTCAACACGAGGCAGCAGATGATTCAAATGGAAACTGACCCAAGCAAAAAACTCAATTCAAATAGGAAGGGATGTATATCAATTGGAGTAATGGCTGACAAAATCAAAAGAAGAAGAAAGAAAAAGCAACCCTCTATACAAAACAATGTATCTCGTCGTATCATCACGATGATACTGGAGGGGGAGTATGCGGCGACACTCATCAACAACAATACCAGAAGTTTAAATGCCTTTGTTAACCAGCCAGAAGAGATATCTTTTCAGCCTGGTTGGTAAGAGCATGCAAAAAGCGACCGGTCAACTTTCCTTCGGACCCACTAGATCAGGGTGCAAATCAACGCTGCCGTATCAAGGCCATCTACTCTCTCTCCCTCCACGGGTCGGAAAGCCATCGGCCGCCGAATGTATATATATATATATGTTGTTCCATAAATGCGACCTTTCAGCTTAAAAACACTTTTCACGCGTTATTGAGTGATCACATGTATTTTTTTACTCTTATATCTCTTTAGTTAAAACTGTTCTTCTGCTTGTCCCTTTGGTAATCTATCTTGTACGAAATTTTTAAACGTTCCCCTCCCTTATGGGCCTTGTTTTCGCCTGATAATCTTTGCTTTTACGAAAAATGTCAAAAAATGTTTACCCTCTGGCAAAACACATATGTAGAACTGGAGGCCTAAATTTATAGAATCTCGCTTCTTTTTCTCCCAACATCGTAATGTATTCAAGTTTTAAAAGCCATTTCACGTTAAGACTCCATTTACGCGAAATATTTTGTCGAGCGAACCCACTTCTTACTTGCCATCCGAGAGCTATGACTTTATAAATTGAACAAGGGGTTATTTATATGCTTCATGTGTCATTTTGTTACTCGAGACGACAGACACGCGGGATCGCAGGAAAACCCCTTACTCCATTGTTCCAGAGAAGTTTAATTTGAACATTCCACGCGTAGCTCATCTTATTGCTTCCCTACGCCGCCTTGTCCCTACCGGCAGCGTTTTGATTTAAGAGAAAATTAAGTGCCAAGTTTGTTGTCTACTCTGCACATTCTGTTCGTCGGGGAATCATTCCGATTTTTCTTTCTTTGTGTTTAACTTTTTTTTTTTTCCATCTCAATCGTCGATTAAAGTAAAACTTTAGTTTGTTGTTATCGTGGTGATAGTATGATCTGAAATTAATACTGATTGATTTGTATGTTAACTTATTGAAAATTTCATTTTCAAATAGATGTTTCGCTTTTGAACGGTTTACTAAATATTTAAAACCTATTATGAATACGATGCTTGGGTTTATGTGTCCTATTACTGTAATTGAAGATTTAAACCTTCGATATTAAACTTTTAAAATCCATAAATACAGACACAAAGCACTCTCCCACTGGATAGAGCAAGTTTTGAAAGGATTATGCAGCGCTGCAGTATAAAAAAAAAATCTACAAAATACTTCCCTGCGATAAATAGCCCCGTTCTACTTTAAGATTAGTTTGAATTTCTTCATCACTCATTTAACTACATCTTTTTCCATATTTTCAGTTCATGATTAGTTAATATATACCGCTATTAGATGATATTTCTTCTAAATAATATTGAATTTCATTGGCAAATTTCATTTCATAAACAAACAAACTCTTATTAAATAAAATTAAAGATCCAAAAATAAATTTACCTTCAATTTGGCACCTTTAATTCAGCCTATATTTAAGAAATGTTCTCGTTTTTAGAAAAAAAAGTAGTATAATAATGAGATTTATTAGAGTATTCATAATTTCCTTTTGAATAAAAATCAGGCAGAAAGAGTAAATAAGTATATTTACTCTACGTAGAAAAGAGATTTCATTTTAATGAGCAATAGGTAAATGCTAAAGATAGTACGACCCGAGGAAAGAAGTAGTGATGTAAACAAAGAAAAGCATTTAGCAAATTATGTACGTTGAAATCGATGAATTCCTGTACGTGTACCATCATTAATTGAAAGGCAAATGAATAAACAAACACGTTTGTTGAACGAAAATAACTGTTTCCCAGTGAGCAGTTTTGCAAATTATCTGTCCGCTTTTCATTGTAATTCATCACCGCGCCGCAGAGTCAAAAGCTGCAAATTTATTACATTATTCATAATTGGTGAGAGGAACGATTGTTAAGTCCGTAATGACTTTTGTGAACAGCTTCGAACATGCTGTTTTCTCGGCGCATGATCTGCAGTGCAAAACAGGTGCTAGCAGGGTGTCGCGCTAAAAATTATAGCTCTTTCGTTCTCTTTTCGTAATCGTGTAAGTAGAATTAATTTTTAGTTCTTGTATATAGGACTGGCCAGTTTTCTTCGTCCATTCTGTTGCGTTAAGTGGTTTTTTTTTTTAATAACTAACCCTGGAGTCCTGTGGGGTAGTATGAATGCTGTTCTCTGTGTGATTTCACACACACACCCCGCCCCAAAATAAACAGAAAACTGTGATGACTTTTGCGAAAGCATCTTGCCGAGCTGTGAATCAGTTGCTACAGTCATGTTCGAGAATCGGTTCTGCTGAAGATCTTGTAGAATGACAGAAGTTCTTGCGAATTAAATCTGATGTCTTCTCAAAAATCTTCATATACGGTGTATAACATTTAATTTTCATTTTAAAAAGATTTTGGTTGCTGTAAGAGTAATGTTCTATGCGTGTTTCTAAAGAAAATGTTGGAAATTTCTTGAAATCCGCTTATTGTGAGAATTAATTAGTAAACAAGTTATATCTCTGTTACTTAATTTTGTTCGTGTGTTTTTATCGAATGTTTGTCATCCTACTAACAATAAAATATATTCGCGAGAAAATAAATTATACCAATTAAATGTTTAAAAAAGAAATTAAATCAATTTTCCCTAGAGAGAATTATTTTAAAGAATATGGGCAAATTCTCGTTTCATTGAGGTGAGTTATTCATCATTAAACTCGGGGCACTTAATTCAGACAAAAGAAAACGCTGTATGTCTAATTCCTTATGTTTTTAGAATTTTAAGGATGCGGCATGATAAACGAGTCCATGTACTATGACTTCACGAACTAATATTGATATTAGAAGATTTACCGTTTCTGTTCTTTTATACATGAATGAAGACAGCATTACGTTATAAAACTCTTGTGACCGTTTTCTTCGATTTTTTGAATATCTACGTCGCTTATATAAAATTCCTCCCTAGAATATTAAAAAAGAGAATGCAACTCACCTGGAAAGGTTAATTTGTTTCAACTTTTTTAATCGCATTCTGTAGATAGCGGCTGAAGCAGGACCTGCTGACGCCCATTGAAAGATCATTACATTTTCATTATCCGTCCCGGTCCTTAATCGTCCGCTTTGTGGCTGTTGATCCATTTCCAGCAAATCCGGGCGAAACGTTCTTCTTGCTGATTTTGCCTTTAAGCTGCCACCTCATCGGGCCTCCGAAATCGAAGGGGCGCTCTGTAAATTGAAATCGAAAATGGCTTTAATTAGTTTGTTGTTGAACTCAATGTATGTGTATGCAAGAAGCTGTAAAGCGTCGTGGGAAACTGGATAGCGAGTATTACGTAATTAACTCTCGAATTCGTTTTATTTGGCTTTTAGTTGACGTTTGTGGAAGAAAATATTATCGATTGAAGAACAAGATTATTCATAATTAAAGCTGTCTTATAGAATTTCTCATTGCCTTCTCAAAACTAGACTGTTGTCTTTATTGGCGTGCAGTGAAATGTATCAGACAGAATTTTTTAAAAAGTAAAGTTATTTTTTCCCCCTTCCCTTTCATATTTGAAAGAATTTCCTTGTGTATTTCGTTGGTTGGTTTGAGTGTTTCAAATCTTTGAAAAAAGTATTTAAAACTACTGTCTAAAATCCGGGGGAGGGGGGATGCATTCTCTTTTGAAAAGATTCTTTATTTTTTATTCTGTCGGATGTAATTAATTACGTACCGGTTAATACAATAAATTAAGTTTTCAAACGATGATTAGTTATTCCGTAGGATAAGTATTTCTTTTACGAATTCGTGACGTGAGTCTTAAATTGTAATTTGTAAAATTATCTTAAAAGCACTAAAATACTTGGATGCATTTACGTTTTTTGAAAGAATGATTTAATTTAAAACAGCAATTGATGTATCAATTTTACTATTATTGATATTGTTGTCGATGATTTTCGACAAAATATGTCGGAAGTCAATTTTGTGAATTAGTTTTATTCTAAATATTTGCAAAACAAATGTATTTTGGAGAATGTTATTAGATTTTGTTGTCAAAGTTTAATATATCGCGAAGCATTTTAGCGAAAATATTTATTCCCAATTTTTCCGCCCCCTTCCTAACTAGTTATAAGAACTTTAGAAATGTAAAAACAAACAAAAAAGGGCGCCTTTTTTATCTTCAATGGTTTATTCTATACCCGTAGTTTATATGGGAAAATACCGCACATACGTTCAATTAAATTTGTTTTCATCAGCTGAAGTTATTTGTTATGTATTATACTGCCTGTCAACTAAAGCTTACTTCTAATACAAAAACACATTCAACAGAAACGGATCTTTTTATCATACTGTTAAGCTGTGTTTCTTTTACATCAACTAATAATGTAATACTTTTGCAGAGTAGTTCCGAAGACTTATCGGATAAGTTTGTGTTACTCGGTAACAATTTATTATTTTCTCATTTTTCCTCCCGCTATTCAAACATTAGGAAAGAAAAGTATTCAACCTTCCTTTGTAAATCGATGAGAGAGCAAACACAAATAATTTCCAGTGATTGTGAAAACAATGAGAAAATGGATTGTAACGAGAAAATAATTGTTCTGAGAAAACAACATTTGATGAACAAACTTGTTTTTCTATAAGTGGGAGTCTTTTTTGGTATTTTAATCGATGAGCTCGACAAAACCACTTTTCTGTGTAATTGGGGAGCTACAGTTGAAGCTCAAATACATAAGCATGAATTGATTTTCCTGTTCTTCGAGTCATTAATTTATTCTAAACGATTTTATTCTGAAACATCGAATTGATTTATGCAATGATGATTATCAATGAACGTGCTTTAATTCTTGGAATTAGCTGAAAATATTGTTGTGAATAATTGCGATTAATTAAAATTGTATAAATTTATCAAATTTTTTAAGTATCTTAAATTCTTTGACGCGTTATAAATGTTTGTATTAATAGGATAGATTTAATATAATGCTTTTTATGATAACCATTGTGAAAAAAATTTTAATAATTTATTTATACTCATGAATATATTACTTTATTCGTAATAGCATCATTTATGTATTTAATAGGAATATATATCATAAAGATCTTATCAACGCTTGTGTTAAATGAAGATCGTAAAACAACTTAAATAAAACATAATGCTAGATTTTTTTTTTAACCTACAAAATCTAAAGAATGCAATAGTAGGAAAGAGGGTTTTCCCCCCCCCCCTATATCACCACTTTTTTGCCAATTTAAATAATATTTCTTAAAATTTTCAGATGTTCTTAACTGTATAGTTATTTTAATCCGAAAGTCATAACTTATTAATTTTCGACCCAGAATCGTTAGGTATCCGCAGAACTTATCTAGAATGAACACTTCATATTAGAGATTTCCTGCAAATGAGCGTATTATGTCCTAAACATCAAAAGGTGAGGTCACGAGGGATCATAATTAATATTATTCTTACTGTTAAACAACTTCAATTTACAGGTAATTGAATTTCATCTCCTAAAAGTCATTTATCATTTATGTGGAAGTTTGGATGCTCCAGTGTGCGTTTGAAACTCAATTTAATTTAATATTTTTATTGGATAATCGACTATTTTGAGGAATATTGTACCGCGGAGACGCTGAGTTATCCATATTTATGAAATCCTCTGAAATAAAACGAAATTTGTGTTAGAACTATTTATCGTATTTAATTACTGTAATGAAACGGTTAGCGCTTTTAAGAGTCTAAAGACGTACTAGCTTTAAACTAGTATACGAGTGCGAGATTTTATTCGTGTATTTTTATTAAATTTTAAAAGTTATTTTGGTACATATCAAATGCATTAATTTCTTTAATTTTCTATGTCGAGATATGAAAGAATATAAACGTGTGACATATTTTTGCTAAGAACAATCCGTTAAAATACTCGGTAATAATCCTCAGCGTTATACATTACAACAACAAAAAAAAATAGGAAAAAAAAAAATTCATTTATTTTGGACGAATTTGAATAATATTGACGCACAAAATTAAGTATTAGAAATGCATGAATTGGTTTATTTTTATTTAAAAAAAATATGGTTTAACAGGATGATCTAAGTGTTAGAAATAGGTTTATATCAAGCAGATTGACATGCTTAGGAAAAGAAACGCGCCAAAACGTTTCTATATTGCAGTGAATCTTTTTTTTTGTCTCTCATTCACTTTGCTTGAAAAAAGACCATAGTCCACGTTCGGTCTTTTCAACAAATTCCGATACATTTTTTTATCGCTTTTCCTTTTAATTCTCTTTACGGCCGAAAAATTATTTGCAAGCCACTTAAGAGTTTAATGACGCTCGTAATTAAGTTACTTACCGTATTCTATAAAATAAAAATAAAAAAAAGTCTTCTGTTAAGCTAATTAAATAAACCTCCGCGTGTTTTATCCGCGATCGCAAGAGCCAGAAGGTAGGTTGAAGTGCAATAAGTATCCGCACCCCGGTTACAGTGAAGATTTGATTTTCCTGGGCGTGCATTCGTAGCTGGAGGGGTGACAGGAACCGAAGTGCATCTCCGCTTCATTAATTTTTCCGTCGTTGCCCCTTTGCTTCGGGTGTCGCGTTTCTTTTTCAGTCACTTCAGCGATTCTCCGTCCGCAGCAATTGATCAAAAGCGTGTGTTCCGCGTTTTTTTTAGTTATCTCTCTGCGCCCCCCCCCCCCGTTTTTAGGTTTTTTTTTCTGTACGGATTTTCTTTTGATGTGTGTATTCCTGTTTTGTGGGGCGGAGTAAAAAGGTGAAATTGATTGAGAGAGAGAAAAGATCTGGTTGTAAAAGATGAAGGATTTATTTAGTACGAAAAAACCGCTCGGAATGTTGCAAAAGGCTTTATTTTGTTCGATGCTTTTTTTTTCATGTGAATGTATCCAGTTAATTTTGGAAAGTTGTTGCTGGAGGGATCGACAAATTGCTGTTTCTGTTCGATGTGATTTCGAAGTCGATTGAGTCGAATTTTAATATGCTCGTTGGGAGACATCGTTTTTAAAAAGTAAAATTTTAAAATTAGAAACTGTTATATATTTTGTTTTATTCAATCCCTAAAGTTGTAGAGGAGAATGTCGATGTTTTTTGACGTCATTGAGACGAAAAAAGATTACATTATACACTAATTTCTGGAAATACTTACGAAAAGGTAAATAGGCTCCCAAATAACAGTTCCAAAACCTGAAAGCGACCGTGATAGGGGAGTGATCATGGTCCGAGCTCGTGGTCAGCGCTGTTTGAGTCCAGGTGCCTCTCAGAACAGTCTTATATCGGAGTTGGTGTTCGTTAAATATGTCGAGGATCAAAGTCCTTACGGTGCTGTGACGTGGAAGTAAAGAAATAGGGCGCCAGCTCAGGTGTCGTCTTCGTCACAAGACCGTGGCTCAAAATTATTATTTCATCTGAGTACGATTCAAAATCAATCAATCAGTTTGAAAATAGAAATTTATGTGGATGACTTTTCCCAAATTTTTTTTCTCTTTTTTGTAATTGTCTTCTAGAGTTATATCAGCAATTATAAATGCAAACGATCCTTGGAAGGTTAATGATCAACCTCAAATTAAAAATGAATTGTAATATGTGTCACATATTACATTTCATTTTTACATTTCTTTTGGGATTACTTTTTACATTTATTTGCTGATAATTAGCATATTTCGAAGAGCGCAGAAATTGTTATGTATATAATTTTAACGAATTCGCTGATGTTGTCTTTGAAAAGAAACAGAAGAGTAAAAAAATTCTTATTATAATCCTAACTCTGTTTTCAGCTTCTTGAAAAATCAGAAGTGCTTTAATGCAATTATATTTTTATTTATTGAATTTTTTATTTTGCAATGAAAAATTATTTATAAGAATAATTGTATAATGTCAAAAATGTATGCTTTTTTTAAAGTGGATATTCAGAATCACAAAAATCAATAAATTAGTTTGCATCTATCCGTTTTATAAACCGGTGTCTTTGATAAATAATTCCAACTTTGAGCTCGAACTATTATTTATAGTTAGTTCAAAACACCTCTTATATCTATTCTTGACGAAAAAGAATGAAACTTTTGATATCGTGTTATCCTTGATGTTGCATTGTTTGCATTCTTCTCTAGATATTTCCACTCAAAACGGGCCGGCCTATCCACGATCAGATCCCTTAAGCCCATTTCGTCAAAAGAGAGAAAAAGACAAGTCGTAAAAAAAAACCCGATCTGATGTGTATTGATAGTCGAATTTCCAATTTATTTACTTCTACCCTTCCAATGGGTGTAAAATAATAAAAAGTGAGTAAGTGTGGAAAAATCCCTCCAGAGAAGTTTTTTTTCCCCTCCTTGACAAGTACGACTTTGGGGGAGGGAAGAATGTGTTCCATTTCCGATGGAAAAGCCGTCACGTTTCTTAAAGTCGGACCCCAAAAAATGAAAGGTATTTGAAGATAGAATAAAATTGAAGAACCCTCTTCTATATCTTCGCCACATTCGACCTCTTTTCGGGCTTCTTCCCTATGAATTCCGTGGCTCCTACAGAATCGGCCTAAAATACCTCGCCCGTGTGGAAAGGGATGGAGGGGGGCTAAAGAAATTTTTAGGCATTTCTTTGTCATCGCCCCTCCCCTGTCTCTTTTTTGGTATTCTCGTAGAACACTTTTTCTCATGCTGATGGGTTTGATCTTTCAGCCGGGGAATATAGTGGGAAGGAGGATGGGTCTTTTTATTTTGCTTTCCTTTCAAAACAGCGAGAAATATTGAAGAATCCGCACTGTAATTTTTAGTGGGCTGGATCCCCGGCGATGTACGTGGGGCGATGTTCTGCTTGATTCTTTTTATCCCCTTCTTCCTGCCTTCTGATGATTGTGGTTTTGTGGTTGTATAAATCATTCTGTGCGTCAGAATTGGTGGAGGGATTGACTAGTTTTGTATTTTTCTCGGTGGTTTGCTAGGAGTGACACAAAGGTGTGGGTGGGTTAACGGTGTGAGAGTATTGGGTTTGTTGAATCATGTTTCATTTTTGTTGTTGATTGTCGATTAATACTGAATGTGACCAGTCGTTGCTAATGTAGTCTTAGTTTTAAAGCAATATTATTTTACATTTTTAAAAAGAAGGCTTTAGAAACATGGAAATATGATCTGGAATTTACGAAATCGAAATGCAGCTAATCGAATTCCTCGCTGCTTCCTCAAACGTCGATGAATTTATTCTTCCTGGACACAAGCAAAACAATTTCTTCGATGTTAAAATTTATATTTTTCACTTTTTCGTAGACGGTCTGTGGCAATATCAGGAAAATACGAAACTGTGCTTTAGGAAAGGGCATTTCCTCATTTTCCTATAAAAGGATTTTTAAAATGCTTGCTGCAGTAGAAACATATTGTATGTTAACGTTCAGTGTTGTGAACTATTTATGAAAACATCTTTTTTTAATAACATTTTTCATCAATTTTCATAAGAATTTTAATGTTGTGTATATATGTGCAGAGTTATTAGAAATTGAGAACAAGCACTTCACATGATGCCACTGTTATTTCGCACGTGCTATAGATTTGTGATCGCCTCTTGTTACGATATTGAGCCTACTCGAAACACATCAGATAGAAATAGGTTTGCAAGTATTGATTTCAAATTTCGATTTCTTAAGTATATAAATTAAATTCCGTGTTTTGTCTCCTATACTGTAATGATAATTTTTAATTTTATGTATTAAAAAAAAAGTAGAAAAATTGTGTGTGTGTATATATATAAACACAATGTTTCTGCGTTTGTTGCCTCGTTTTTATAATAAACAGGTATATGTTTCGTAACCTCTGAATTTGTATTCGGATATTTTCCGTCTGAAAGTGTATCCAGGGTTTGGATCATACTCTGTAACACGAGAACACAACTTTAAATGAATATCAAAATATTCACGAAAAATATTTTGTTTCAAATTTTCCTCATATTTTTGAGTTGATAGTTACTTCACCAAAAACGTTTTATTAAAGTTTCTCCTTTCATTCTAATAACAGATAATTATTCTGCCAAGCCGGGTCTGAAATTTAATCTAAATAAATTAATATTTAAATATGTTTTGTTTGTTTAAAAATTATTAATAATAATATATATATTTTGTGTTTTTATGGTATGTGCTTGCTCTTTTCATTATTTGGAAATATTGTACTTCAATTAGCATCAGAACCATTAAATTTGAATCAATACTCGATTATCATGGATGTATAAACTTATTATGTAAGGAAATTCGGTACTTCCCTGTTATAGCGGCGCTCGTCAAATTAAGATTACGACGAATTTGTGAAGCCTGTCTTGAAATGTAACATACCTGGCGATATTTCTTAGTCACTTGGCGATTCATCATCGGGCGTCACTATAACAGGAAAGTGCCGGAAATTCATAGTGAAAATATATTTTGTAACAATTGGTTTAAAAAGGCTTTCATTAAAAAAGGCAGGGGTGGAAATCTTTTAACAAGGGGTCCATATTTTCGAATATAACAATTAATATTAGCAAAAACATTTCCTTTCCCTTTTTTAAATCACTCATTAATTATTATTTTGTTAATATATCCGTGTTTTCGCGCTTTTTTTTTTTTTTTTTTTTTTTTTTTT
>BMAW01020712.1:866109-970831 GCA_019974015.1 Nephila pilipes
TTTTTTTTTTTTTTTTTTTTTTTTTTTTTTTTTTTTACTTCCATCTTGGTAAAAGTCATTCCTCTGAACACGTGCATGAGCTCACACGCTGCAAACACAAGTTCTTTTTAGCCTTTCTTCTTGTTAAATTTCTCTGTTTCCTGCCTTTTTCAAGGAATTTTTCTGCACTCTCCTTATTCCATTCTGTGCATACAATAAAGTGAAATTTGCTTATAGTTCAATGAGTAATTCATTCAAATAATATATCTAATGATATGTTGAGCTACTGAAATATTGCAGAAATTGTGGTTTCCCCCCCCCCTTGTATGCGCCCTTTCCTTCTCAATTTAAACTGAAAATGTGTTGTAGTATTACAGTTGAATAATTAGCTTTTATTTAAATCAATTCCATTATTTCCATAAATGGAAATTCTTGCTTTTTAATTGATCGGAAGAAAACAGTTGGGTTGGTAGCGCTGTTGAAACTCTCCTACCCTGTTGATGCACAGGAATTCGTATTCTCGTTTTATCATGATGAATTCGATTCACGTACCTCCGTCCTTCGAGCATGCATGCTCTGTGGAGATATTACAACGTGTTAAGGGAAATATGGGTCATAACTGATGAAAGCACGCTTAAGAGTTAATTGCGTTTTGCACCTCATACACATTTAATGATGATTTAATTATTAAATAAACTGATAATGTTGTCTGGCAAAGATCTTTTCCCTCCATATCTCTTTATTATCGTTCCTCGATGACTAGTTTCAGTGTAATAATAATGTAGATGACTCTTTAAAAAATCTTTTTAGATATGATCCTCCCCCTTTTTGATAGTGTTATTAATAGTCGTGAAATCAAGAGCATATTAAGAATATGCTCTTATTATAAATTTTGAATATAAATTTAGATTTGTCTTTCTATACTGTTTGTAATATTTCACTATTATTAACTTAAAATGTGTATGTATTTTCCCCATTTCAAATGAATAGCTACTTCTTCGTATAATACATTTTAGCTTGGGGCTTTCTTAACATGTGCTAACATGTTGTTTTTAAAAAATAGCGTCAACAAAAATGTGTGGGCATAAAATAAAGGTTACAGGATGTTAGGTTCAAAAGATCGACATTATAATACATTATGATTATAATAATTACCTTTAGTTTGCTTAAGGTATATAAGTATTTAATTTGCTAATTGAATTTTATGGCATAATCGTATGTTTTTATTCTTTTTGTTGTTAACATTGGCAACTTCTTTTTTTTTTTTTTTTTTTTTTTTGTACTTTAGAATGTTATTGCTTGTTTAAATAAAGATTGTATTATGAATTTCGAAAATATTTCTTTTTCTTGATAGTAATTGCTTCTGTTGAGTCTGGGGCTCCGAAATACGCTTACTTTACGCCAATCGATATCCATTTTGAATAATTCTACTTTTTCGAGAACTTAACGGGAAAAAGATACGTTAGCACATGTTAAAATGTAATAAACAAAGTCAATTTCAATTTTTTTAATTCTGTTTTATTGTTCTTTTTGCTAAAGAATGATTTATTTTACATCGACTTTACAATATGTATTGTGAAAATTGTTTAGACTAATTTCTCTCTTAATAAATATGTGGATACATTACCGTCTCCGAGCAATTATTTTGACGGAGTCATAGGTCAACTCTCATATTAAAACTTGTAATTTTTTTACACGCCACAACATGTGAAATCCGATGTATCTCAGAGTTATTATGCATCAAAGTCAGCTTGTCTCTCATTTACACTTTATCAAGATTTAACACCGGCCCATTGTATTGTTTAAAAATAACTCATCTCTAACAAACAAAATAATCTTCCTCTTTGTTCAGTTAAACTTTCAATGGTAATTTATGACTCTTAGCAACTTCGCTCGGGTGAAAGTTTGTTGGACATTGTGAACCTTGTCATGCCTACCCATTTCTACGTGACGGTTACACGCCCGAGTGGTTTTCTTTCATTGTCTGCCGTCTAGAAGGTTCATTAGCATTATGAGGCACTGTCTTTACTTAAGTATCAATCTAAAAATAGACATTTGTACCAAATAGAGTGTCAAATAAGGGGATAGGGTGATGGATTAGAAATCAGTGCTTTTCATTTTGATTACTTCAAATTGATTCTTTTAAGTACTGTACGAAAAAAAAAATATGGATTTTTTTTTCCTCCCTTTCCTATATCGATTTTTCTCCCCTAAATGTCATTTACTCATTTGGATTTTGTGATTATGTATGAATTTTGATTTGGGGGGGGGGATAATTCAGTGTAATAGACATAAACAACTTTTGAAAAGAGGGCCTGATAATGAATGCTATCGAAAGATCTTTGTTTATCTGTACCAATTTAAATGGGTTGCCCCTTGAATATGAAACTGGCTTTCATCTAAATCTGCTACCCAGGGATGATTACTTTTGTATGTTGTAATATGTCTCTTGATGGGACGAATTATCCATCAAACATTTCCATTAATTTTTACAAAATGTTCTGTATTATTAAACTTTAATGCGTTCGAATTTTTAATAAATACAAATATTACATTTTGAAAGATCTGATATTTTTGTCATTTTTCTAATGGATATTTTTAGATTTGTCGCGAATTAATAAATTTTGTGATTGTTATGCGCTATTATTGCCGTTTTTTTTTTTTTTTTTATCTCTTCCAGTATTAAATAATAAGACGAATGCATTTTAAGTATTCTTATTAAATGTCATTTTATCTCGATTGCATTTTTTACAATTTTATATTCGCATTTCTTCAAAAAGATCAGACATAATTGTATTCAATTAAATTAATACGTAAAAAGGAAGAGTTAGGAATATACGGTCATTTCCAGCAAAGAAAAAAATAATAAACATATCTTTTCAATCAGTATAATTTTCATTAGCAGTTTAACCTAATTATGGTATTTTATGTTCTCTAAAATTTTTCTGCTCTTTGATAAGTTACGATATTATTTTATTTTCGTAATTTTTTTTCCATGTGTTTCTGAAATTCGTCTTTGAATACGTTTTACACATTTTTTAAAAAAGTTAACCGTTTTTGTTGACTTTTAAATTATCGATTCATCTAAAAATGATAAAGTTGATTTGTTTAATTAATTTTACTTGAATCGCACAACTGTTTCGAACCACGGTCAAAGGACGAATACGGCACCGCTCATACCAAAATTTCATACTATGCCACAGGATCATTTAAAGACAGAGTTGTATGTAATATACAGTTGTTCCCATTATTACGCAAAACGATCTTGATTTAAAGACCGGGAACTCGCGACCCACTGGCTACATTGCTCGCAGCATTATACCCTTACATAAGATAGGGTTATGATAATTGTTTTCAATCCTGTATCTTTCGTTTATTAAAGACTATGAAAAATTTTAAAAATATATTTTTACACGATGAAAATACTCACATTGAAACATACCTTTTAAACTTAATTTAAAATCTACGTTGGATTTCGTTAAATTTTTTTTAACTTTCCCGTGTCTGTTATAAAAAGCGTAAATGTGGCTTCCCATCCATAAACCTGCTATTGAAAGAAAGATTGTTTGTCAGATTCGCGTTTTTAGCGTAAACAATTTTTATAAGTTTGTTTCATTCCAATGTTTTAATGAGTGTGAAACAAATGAAAATCATTTTAATTATTTTTTACAAAAATAAAGAACATAAATTAAGAGATCCAAATATATCCATGTGTAAGAATTATCAAAAAAAAAAAAAAGCAACAGAAGATTTTTAGTGAATTTATAATTACTAAAATCTATTTTTTTTTCGGGGAGGGGGGTCAGTTTAAAATTGTAATATTTGTATTTTAACGTAATTTTATAATTTTGTGGAACAATTAAAATATATTTCTAAATAATCATATAATAAAATAAAATTTAAATATATGCTACTATTGAGTCTTTCATTTTATGAGCTATGGTTATTTAGAAATATATCAAAATATATTTCTAAATAATCATAGCTAATAAAATGAAAGACTCCCAATAGTAGTATATATTTAAATTTTATTTTATTCCTTGCGTGTAAATCAAAAATCTCGTTCATCAAACTATTTACGAACTTCCCATACATTAAAATCTTGCCCAATAATCAAACTAAGCAAGAAATTCCGAATAGAAATATATAGCTCTGTGAAAAATCACCAGTGTGTTTTCAAGATCCACAGCTTAAATGCCATAAGTCACATCAATTCCATAATCACAAAATTACTTATCCATTTTCGCCGAGCATCAATTTTTAATTAATGTCAACTGATACAACGTTCAGAGAGTCCGGAAATATTGAATTGAAGTGAAAAACCTCGTAATAATCGAAATGCACGAAAAAAAAAGATCAGCTCGCGGGTGGGAAAAAAAAAAAGAAAGAAAACATTACCATACTACATTTCCATTATGAATGCCCCAAAGAAAAAAAAAATTCCGTCTGTTTCCTATTCTGCGTTGTGGCGTCAACTTGTCTATCGTTGCCGGAGCAACCAAAACGTACTGAAGCTCTCATTGGCCGGATGACGTCAAGCCACGTGGTTTTCTCACTCGGCCCCCACGTCCCCCTTCATGATTCGAAGCGACTGTTCTAAAATGAGTGGTTGTAAAATCTTGATCCGAACGCGTTGTTATACAAACGCCGATTGTTAAAAGTCCATTTAAAGACCTAAAGGATAAGTCAAGTGAAAAGAAAAAGGGGGAAAATCGTCTGTTATGTAGACCTCCATTGTATGTGAATTAATAGTTGAAGAAGCTAGAATTCTGTGGAATAGAGATTTATCGTTCGGTGTTTTGAATAGAATTTTCCCAGCGTACTTCTATCCTATCGAGTGCCAACACTCCGTTTGGTTGTTGAGTGGTGTGTTCATATGAATGATCTCTGTGCTTAGCTCCTCTTTGTGTAATGGAGCGATTGTGATTTTGGAAATGGAGACATCTGGGCTGATTGTTTCTTCAATAAATGGAATTGTAATCCTTTCCAATGGCAATATTCGAAAAGGATGAGTAGAAACTTGGAGATCTGATGGTTAAATGTATTCATTTTATTACATCTTTGTCGTGAAAAGATCGAATTTCCTCACCTTCCCCCTTCTCTCATAGAATCTGCTTGCTTTTAATATTCGCTTAATTTATCTGCTTTATTTTTTTAGCTTTTGATAGAAAATGAGTTTAAACAAATCGCATGTAATATATTAACTTCAATATATGGTTTAATTGGATTTTTTCAGTAACGATGAATGATAGCTCTTTAGTAAATAATGGAAAAGTATCTTCATATATTATGTGTAATAATTTGAAATTGATGAAATAAGATTTTTCTCATCTTTGGTGTTTACGATCAGTAAATTTAAAGGAAATGCTGTAGAAATAAAATCGAATTCATATATATATACAATTTCTGCAATAAAATAAATCTTTTAGTAAATCGTATGATATCAGTGTGAAAGAATGCACTTAATTTTGTTTCAATGATAATTGATGTATTTTTTTTATTGACTTTTATTATTTTCACCTTCCTTCACCCTTTAACGTATAAATTACATTTATTTAGAAATATATCGTTTTCAAATGGAAAGAGAATGTATTTTAACCATTTATTATTATGCAATTTTTAGTTTTTAAATAAATTTTTTTTGTCATTTTTATAAATGTAAAAATTAAAATAGATAGATCCTTTTTTTTTTATTCCAACTTATTATACGTTCAAAGTATTTTTGTGTATATGATATGGACATTATTGTTATAATTAATTGCACCTCCTAAAAGTAAGATTAATGTATGAGAATTTTTAAATTTTAATTGGTTACTAAAACAACTTAATAGCGTATATTGTTTAAAAAAATAATTTGATAATTACATTTAATTGATTACAATATTTTAAAATATATTATGAAAGCAATTTTTTAATCAATAGTGAAATCATTCATACTTGCACAGTTATACTATAGTGTTATATCTACGTTTTAAAAAAAGCTATCATTTTTGAGGAAAATAACTAGTGAATGTCCTGAAGACCATCTGTAATTTGAATTGATAATTTAAAATATCTGAATATTACGTAGTAAAGTTAATTTTTTCTTACAATGCCATACGAGGAGGGCCTGGATTTTTATAATATATTATCTTTGTCTCACACGCAGCAAATGTTGACAAACTGTGCACCAAACATTTCATCCTCGCGTTCCGCATGTTTTCCTTTCAGCATAAATGATATGTAATAAACATTTCAATAACAAACCATAATGCTTGTCACTGACCTATAGTTGATCATATCTCTAATCCGTTTACTGTTTATATTCTTTTATGAACTCAAAGATATGTTCATGGGGTCCACATTTAGCTCTGAGTTTAACATGAATGTTATATTCATATATCATCGTAGCTTTCAAATTTAAAAAAAAAAAAAACAGTGTGTCATTTTATGCTGTTTTTAAAAGTGCTAATTAAATTTTTATTTTGTTTGTAAATTAAGATTCTTCTGCGGTATTTTTCTTGTTAAATTTTAATGAGAACTTGTACTTTTTTTTTTTTTTTTTTTTTTTTTTTTTTGAGACTTAAAAATATTTTTCTTTAAATATAAGTAAGAGTTGACTTGTCATTCAGTTTCTTCTTCACAACCATCCGCAATTGAGAAGTTTTGCTGATTTTAATATATTGTTAATTTCTTATTTCTCAATGCTTATTTGGGGTCATTTAAAAAATTGTGAACTTTTCTGAGACACATTTTATGACGACTTTCACAGTCGTGTGATTGACTATGCGATCCCTAATCATAAGCCTCTGTGACAGTTAAAATTTTATGTATTTTTCGCTCATTCATTTTTTTAAGAACAAATAAGGGCTCAGAAATGCTTATATAAGAAACGTAAAAATGCTAAGTTAATTAGACTTTTAAGTTGTATAATTTTCGTTATGGAGAGTTGTGCCAATAGATATTATTAAATCTGGTAAGCAGATTTTAAATTCAATTATGTAGTTAACCAAGATTTTATTATCTATTATTATTTGTGTAATTATATATATATAGAGAGAGAGAGGAGAAACCTGTGAAAATTTTAATTTCTTATCACCTGCACTGTTTTGTATATTTCTTTGTTTGTATGGAACTTGGAGAATCTCTGCAACATTGCAAAAATATTTAATTTCAAAATACTGGGAAATTGTGAGCGACATCCTGCATAAGTAACGTGAGTAGAATCGGGAATCAATGAGCTTAATATAATTCTTATTAGGTAAATGTCTGTAGTAAGATTAATCTTTGCTTGTTGGTATAAAGAATAATACATGATTTGAAAAAATATTAATTAAGAATTTTAGTGATAACCATCTGTAATCACAAAACCAAAGGAAGTAGTCACAATAAATATTCCCTTATTAAATAATCGTTTCAATTAAGAATGAAATAATGTTTGAAAAATATCTATCGACGTTACAATTCTGCTGTTCCAATCTCAACAAATCCATCCAATAACGTAATCGTTACAGCCATTGAAGTTTTTTTTTTTTTTTTTGTTTTTGATACCGTGAAAAACTAAGCATTTAAGTTTATTAAAAACCAGGGCAATATTGTTTTAATTGTGATATAAATTGATTTTTAGCCAAAATAAGTTTCAGTTGCATTGACATTAAGCTTGCTCGGAATTCTATATTTGCGAGAGGAAATATAATTTTCGCTCGTATTTCAACGAATGGTTTTAATAATATAGGGTTTAATTTTGAGTGCATTTTTTTTATCAGTTTCATGTCATAATTATAAATAAGCATCATTTCAACTATAATTCACCTTATTTAATGTCGAATTACCGTAAAATGTTGGTAATGAAAAAATAAATTTTTGTAGCCTTTCCCGATTCTAAACTTTATATTTATTCAAATAAAACTTCTATTTTATAATTTACGGATTTTTAGAAGAATTTTAAATTCTTTCGCCGATAGGCTTGGAAAAGATGATGAGTTATTTCTTTACATTGCACCCTATCCATATTTACGCCAAAAAGAATTTTGTTTGCTTTGGTTGATGAAAGTCAGCAACATCTTTTTCGAATTCAAATTGTTTTATCTTTTCTCTTCTCTTCGAAGTTATTTCTTTCGAGAGATATTTTCATTAAAGCTTCTTCTGGATCAAAACTTTTTTCAAATTATCGTATGAGCTTAACAAATTTCGCTTTCGTGTGTCGTGTTTATTTTATTTCTGTGTTAAATATGCTTGAGGTGATATTTAGGATGAATTCTCTTTTTTTTTTATTTATTTCAGTCAACAATTTATTTAGCTTCGAGAATGTATTAAACATATCGTGATTTGATATATGCCGTGTTGTCTTTGTGTGTTCTTTCTAGTCTTTGCTTCCCCCTAACGAAGTTGCAGCAGGTTATAAAATATGTAAACATTCCAAAGGAATAATAAATTTACTAACAAAAGAAGCGAAGGTGAGAATAACTTATTTTGTGTTTGCATGCCTCCTAGGAATTTGAAATATTTAATTCGAAGACAAGAAAATGTATAAAATGATTAACATGATAGAATCTTGTTGTATGTATGAGTTGTACTATCAATAACAAATTATATAATGTCTTGCATATTATTAGAAAAAGGAACTTTTGTTCAACTTTTTTTCCCAAATTAGTTTTCAATTACTTTTTATCAAAGCAGATTTTCTTGTTTACTTATATTCTGTGGGATAAATTAGTTTAAATTTTATTCAATTAAATACGGGATTATTCAAAATGAGTCGTTCAATTTCGAAATTCCATATTTTTATAAATAAACGACACTGAATGATAAGTAATACGTGAATGATAATAAAGGAAAAATATGGAAAAAATTTTTTTACAAGTGTTCGTAATAACTTTCTTTAGTTTCGCGTACATTGTCAAGTCGATTTGTAAATTCCAGCCTAATACGCTGTAAAATGTGAGCGGTGATTAATTGTGCTGTTGCAGAAACCTGTTGTTTAATAAGCTCGGACAAATTTGTGTGTGATGGTGGCCCAACCCTCAAAGTTAACTTTTATTATCTTTTACAAACCCTCAAAGTTAAAAATCGCTTATGGCCATATCTGGTGATTCAGGGGGCCAGCTGTTACATCGAGTCATCTTGTCAACTGTTTGGTGGCATCGTGAAAGCTTCTAAAATAGCTTTCATAAAAGAGCTTCACGAAGGCCATCTGTTGTTCGCAATATGAAACTTCCACTTTGTGTTTGAAAACATTTTGAAATTAATCATTTTCCGATAGAATGCTATCTGTCATTTTGCGTTACAGTAATTTATGTAAATCAGTTATTCAAATGTGTTTACATCCTCAAAATCGAAGTAATTTCTGTTTAATTAAGCATTTCTGAACAATCCCTTAAAAAAAAAAAAACGATGTCCAGAAATTTTTATATGTTCTGTACAATTAATAGTTTTTGCAATACCTTGCAACATTTGCTGAAAAAAAAAATAGTGATTTTTATGTATGAGAAAACTGTGCTAAATGCATTGCTTGCATACCATGTTCGTCCAAAAAGAAGTAGCTCTAGAAAAAGGAAGTCTTTTATCTCTTGCAAGTAATTGAAATTTAATTGTGAAAATTTTAATTTATCGAGATATCATCCTTGGCAGGGCTTACAAGGAATCGCGTCCTGCTTCCCATTTGGAATTTAAATTCGCACAGTGTTCTCTTGAGTGTATCGTTGAAACAGTCATTCATTGCGAAATAATCAAATAATTTTCCATGTTAAGCGAATAGGTATTTAATGAATTATCTCATTTTTTCGCGTATTTGAATCCAATCGTTTAATGAGAAGATGTAAGTTATTTTTTAATTAGAAAACCTTCCTTGGCCTTTAACCACTCTTTTAGGTTGTTTGTCAACACTTCTCTCGTATGTTGTTCATGGCAAGTATATAAAATGAAGAACTACGCTATAGTTGATACAATTCTACCATCCGTCATTAATAATGCACCTCAACCCGTTAAGGTTGAAAAGCGTCAAAATACCCACGGCCATTCACGTGCATCAGCCAAAGTACTTAGAAATAAATATCCGTATCCCGAACCCAATAAAAGAAAAGGATCGCCACCTGACGTGTCCGTGCGCACGAAATTCATAAGAAGAACCCCTACCTACCACCATGAGAATAAAATTAGATCCCCATGTACGATGTTCGGTGCTCTAATAACGGTGGGTGACTAATAGGTTTCCAGCACGTCCGTGAGAATAAGGGTAGAATTTCTTTTTTTGCCCTTCCCATTTTACACTAGTTCTTTGATCTTTGAATGCTCTTTCGACCGTTGAATAGTAGTACCTGGTCGGTCTTTTGGAACAATTCCAAAATCAATTGGCCACCAGTTAGTATCAGAACCTTTCCTCGCCATTGGACATTTTGTACCCATTCGGAAATTTTTACACTTCACGCTTCAACAGACGAACGTTGCGAATGCAGGAAAGAAAATTTGGCATTAAACTCTTGTCTTTGGTAGGCTTTCATTCCAGCGATAGTGTGTTTACAATCGTCTCGAAATCCATTTCTTTCTTCATTGAGTAGTCGAGCAAGAATTGTGTTGGCTTCGTGGCCGAGGTTTTAAGTTTATTCGTTGACCTTGATACGTTCCTTTTTTCTAGTTAATCCATCAGTACCTGCCCTATTCTTTAAGTAATGCTACGGATTTGTAGAAAATTGGGCAGTAATTTTTATTTTTATATATTCGTAGCATATAATTTGTTCTGTCGTGTGATGATTGATTTTTTTATCACGTGTGTGTAAAATTAATGTCCGCACGAATTCGTCGTTTGTCTTGGTATTTGTTGATATGTTTCATAATTGTAAAAAATTCTATTTGAATCGGTTGGATTTAGTTGAACGAACGGGATTCAATATTCAACCGTCCCATTTGTTTTCGTACATAATCGTGGTTTACAATGGAGTTTTCATATTGTATTTGCTTTTAAATCAGGGTAACCTGCTTTGGAATTTATATTTCATCGCCAACATTTGTTGGAGTATTACGGTAATTCAGTTGTTTGGATCATTTATATCTAGTGGGTGTTTTTTAGAAAAAGTATTATGAGAATGTTATTAGCCACCCAAAAAGCTGTTGGTTTACTCAATGACAAAATGGTCACCTACCACTTTTCAAAATAAAGTTTTCTGAAAATTTTGTCTGACAAATTCCTATTCAATCAATAAAATTTCCATTGCGCTGTCCCTTTGGTGGCGAAATTTGTTTCTTCGCCATTCATTGCATAGAACAGTTTTTTTTTTTCTTTATAAAAGTATCTATTTTTAATCAAATTTTCATTAAAAAATATTTCCGCATGTAAATGAAGACTCAGCAAATTTCTCATCATACAGAGATTTCGTAATGAAGGGAAAAGTTTATTTTTTTAAAGGAAATAAGAAAAGGCATACTGTTTTCCCATCCTAAGAAGGAAACCGAAGTTTATTCTTCAAATTTTAAGAACATGGATAGAAAAGGAAGATGCCACCAATTGTTTTAAGAGTGTGTGTGTTTTTTTTTTTTAATTCGTCAATGCTACACTAGAAAAATTTCTTTTAAAAATAAGATTTTTACATAAAAGTGAAAGTCACAATAAATTATTGCGCATTTTATTAAGTTGATGTTCGCTAGAACTATGCTCCGAGTTTAAATAAATAAATGTATAGACTTCATTTTTGCTGATTGGAAACAAAAATTGACTTTCTTTTGTGCCTTGGTCGTATTTGTTTTTCAGCCTAATGTTCGTATATCAGCTCTCTCTCTCTCTCTCTTCGATAACATTCAATTCAAAACTTCCAGTTGGATTGCCATTTAAACAGAAATATTGGAAAATACATTTGAGTGCTATTTATATGAACTTTGCGAATTGAGATCCCAAACAAAATGTTTTGTTTTTATATCAAAAAAAAAAAAAAAATTCCATCGTCTTTCAAATTGAATTAACCGCCAGCATAAAACCAATAACTGTTAACATAAGGGGTATGAAATAATGGCATGCGTATCTTTTTACGCTGATTATCAGTTTTTATCGTACAAAGTATCATTTTTCTATTACTTGTAAAGAAAAGGTTTAAGTCATGTTTATAGTCCCTTTAAACTAATATAATCTACCTGTTTTTACTATTTATATATTGTATGAAAAAGAATTAAAAGTGCTGTTACATTTAAGACAAGCTTTTTCCAAAAAATTGTTGAGAATTCGTCATTGTTAATCTAACACTTTTCTTTTACATGAGTGAGAGTCTTATCTAATATTATTAAAATATTCCCTTTTTTTTCCCTGTGAATTTAAAACTAACTTCCTCGAAACCCTTCAACATCTTTATTAACAAATGTCTATTGTCTTCTGGGATATAGCCATAATTTCATTAATGGCACTAATAATTTCATTTTAACTTCGGCTAAGTGCTGACTTAGTCGGTACTATTTACTTGTTTTAAACAAATGATGAAATAAACTGGCAGTAAATGTCGCGTCTGGTTGCAATCATCTCTTAAATCCAGACGGGATTGAACAATAAAAATGTCGTTGCCTGCGCTACTGCACAAAATACACTTTGTAAACTAAGCGTTTCCTTGGTTTTTAAGTATTATAATTACCTGTTAAGAAATCTCTTCGTTTTACCGCTTTCTTTTCTTTTTATTTTTGCAGATTTGAATGATTTATCTATTACTGTGTGTCAACGCACAATGATTTTGATTCACATGCTAAATCCGACCGAGATATAATTCAATTTCTGAAAGTTTAGTGACGTCTTATGATCGTTCTGATGCTTCGAGATTTTATTTCTTCAATCAAAGCCTTTTTACGTGATTAATTAAACTGATTGTGAGAAAGTATCGACTTTCTTCCATGCATGTGCTATATATAAAATTTTCTCGGTCGATTGGAAGAGGGGAGATAGTTTATTTAATAACACATTGAGCCTCTTTTTTTTAAAAAAAAAAATACAAAATTCCGTGTTTTTCGTTTAAGATTTCAATTTTTCATGAATGTGATCAAAACATCATACATTAAAATAATGAGAAATAATGAAATGTCTTTCTTTTTGTTTGCAGTTGTCGACTAATTTTCTCGGAAATATTGTTTTAAATTTACTGTACGCAAAATTAGCGCTTACAGTTAATTTCATTTTACGACACTGGCCTTAACAGAAATGTTCTTCTTTTAAAAAAAAAAAAAAATATTGGTATAAACATATTTAAAAGCCAAAAATTGTTTGTCAATCATTTGTATCACCGAGTTTTTATGATGCATAAATACATGCATTGTCTCATTCGCTTTCTCTTTAAATGTGAATTAAAGTTTTATTCTCGGCCTTTCATTTTGTACAAGCTTAGAATTTTAACTATAACATGTGAATTAAATATTTGAGTAATTTAAAATTATAATGTTTTATAATTTTCGTTTCCAACTATAGCTGAGATTTTAAAAATTAAAATAAAATTTTAAATTTTTACTGCTATTTTACGTTAAGTTTGTGTATAAGAACAAATTAGGATCTGTTGATTCGAATGTGTCTCCCGAACTCTTCCTTTTGTCATGTTTACAAAACGAAATAAAATAGAGATTTCAGCAGTGGCTTATGATTTTACAAAACTTAAAGTCTCGGAAAATATTACTTCACTTTATTTTGATTATTCCCGATCTTTTTAATGCATATATCGTATAACTTTAAACCTAATGATAAAACTTTCCCATTATCTGTCCGTGTATCGTAACTTCGTTATAAAAACACAGAAAAGCTTTACAGGCTATGAAATAAGGATTATATTTTATAATATATAAAGTGCGGTAGGTTTTTATTTTAATTTTCTGTTTTTATCCTTAAAATATGACTCAATCTTAAAGCACGGCTGGGTAATGCCGAAGCTGTTTAAATAAATCATTTTTTAACCAGTTCCGTATCTATCTTACGGCGTTTAGCACGACCGAAAACTTCGCAGAGGCATCAAGTTTTTGTTTTAAAAAGTGATTTATCCTCCGTTTATCGCAGTTGATCTCTTCGAACTGGAAGTTTTTTTCCTCTCCCCTCCTCCTCTTCATTTCGAATGAAGTTATCACTCTTCCAAATATGCATAAATGAAAAAGAAACGGACGGGAAAATATATAATCAAGTGGAATTTGGCCGGGTTCATTTCGTGTCTTTTCCTCTCGTAATTTTTGTCAAAGTTTTGGTTCTTGCGTGACAGTGATGTACGAGTGAAACAGAAATAAAGTAGTCAAAAAATAACTGTATAATAATGGTTCGTTTTTATACATAGTTAAAAAATAATGAATGAATCCTCGAGTAAAGATGGCATACAAATATTGCTTATCAATAAGGATTGCAAATTTAACGGTTATTTCTATTAGCGGTCATTTGGTAACATTTGCAAACAAAACCGAGATACTGGTGAATTACCGAGAATTGTTTAAACCATGAATTTTAAATAATTCTTAATAATAAAACTTTTATGTTATTCTTCTACACTGTGATAGAAAAGATATAGGTTCAAAAAAGTGTTTATAGAGTTTTGCACGTAATTTACCATTAAAAACAATCTACGTTATACCGGTAACAATATGAGGCTTAAATTCACAATTTACTGATAAACCGGTCTGCATGTATTGCAATTCCTATTCATCAACAAAAATATTCTTTGATAATCAATTATCGGTGAGGGGAGTTCCCTCATAATCTTTTCTTCAGGAATTCATTCATAAATTTAGAAGTAAATTTTGTGAATCTTTTGACCACAGTAAAAATTCCTGTGAATATTTTTTTTTAAAAAAAAAAATGCGTTACTTAATGTTTTTGTAAGTTTTGATTTATAGTTATGTATTTTAATTCTTTGTTACAGCATTTTGTGTTTTGTACGTAAAAGTGCTTCCCCCCCCCCCATTCATATTATTATCCCATAGATATCCCCCCTTTCTTGTAAAAATAATTTCGGTGTTGAAACAATAATAAACCCGTTCAAATTTTTTTCAGTCGTAAATGTGATATGTGTTCGTTTGAACTTTTAGACATATAAAATATGTTTTTAGCCACAAACATTAAGGATAGTGAACAACACAAAATAACGTAACTTAACAATATTTTTATACGTATTTTCTTTACATGCATACTACAGAAACAGTTTCTTTTTTTTTTTTAGCAGTAGCAGTAATTTATAACTTAGAAAATCGCTTTCAGTGGTAATTTTATTTAATGTAAAAATTGTGTTATGCAAGATATAAGAATTAAGAATACAAACTAACGAAGTTTATTTTTAAGTTCAAATTCCGTGATCAATAATATTGTGAGTTATTTTGTTTTGTGTGCTATTCTGAGATAATTTTATGATTTTAGTACTGTTTTTATATTACAATTTATTACTCAGAATGAATGCTTGTTTAGTCGTTACTGCCCCTAAACTTTTGAATATATGAGCTGGAGTCTACGTGAGTTGCAGAATGTAATTAAAAAAAAATTCCGAGTCATTCGCCACAAAACAAAACAAAAACGGTTTTTTATGATAACAGCAAAACTCGTAAAAAATGAATCCGCAAGTATTAAAACCACGTCTCCCGTGTATAAAAGTTAAAAAGGACCATTATGCAGTATAATGCGAATTATTTCACTATTCCCTCTCCCCATTTTTTCTTCTTTTTTCTTGTCTGAATCTTTACGCTCGGAATGAATTAGTGTCAATTATAAAAACCCGTTAAATCCGATTTTATTTTGTGAATCCTTTCAAGTGAATTAATTTTAGCTCACCTCTAACCTCGCTGTTTTTTTTTTTTTTTTTTTTTTAATAGATGGAAGCTCTCTTATTTTTATCTTTTGTGATTAGTAATATTTGTTTCCCTTTGTTCATTGAAACCTAATGTAGACAGAATTACGTTTAATTAACTAGATAAAGTTCAAAATAATTTCGAATTTTATTTCAAGGTTATGGGTATTTCCCCCCAATTCTGTGAAATTTTGGAATGTTCCTTCGTAGTGTTTAAATGACCGCGGTCGCGAACTCGCGGCCGGCGTTGTTTCCGATAAAATGTTGAGATGCATCGCGAATAACTCTCGTGTTCCAACATTAATAAACAATCCATTCGTGGTGATACAGAAAACAGCATTCAATAATATGTCCCGAGTTGAAGGTAAGTATATTATTGAATCAAATGTAATGTATAAAAATTTAATAATCACGGAATTTGAACCATTTCTGAAATACATAACAGTTTAATGTCGATTGAAATTTCTAGGAGACGTAATAGGCTCACGTTTCGTGGAATTGATTGCGTTTAATAATTATCGCCCCTCGTAACCAATTCCAGGTGTCATTCCGAGAACCTCGTGGATCGGCCAGTAACTCTTCGGTGCGTGAAAGCCTTTTGGGCTGTGTATGATTTAATTCATTTCTTATTCTGACCTAGGTTCGATTGCCTAAGCACTCCTAGTCCAAGATGGCTCCCCTGTGGCCTACCTTAACAATGACTGCGCTGTTGACGTGTGCCTTTGTCGCTTGCGAATCGGCAGAAGGTGAGTAGACAGGTTTCATTATTCATCGCTCTCTGTCGCACAATTGGGTGCACTAATTGGGGTTAATTTATTTCCTCTGTGGAGGTTTCAGGGAGTACTTTAGAAAATTCTCGTTGCTTGAATTTCTTTTTTTTTTTTTTTAAATTGTTAATGTATATGTAGAAGATTTTACGAGGTGCTTTCAGAAAGAATGTTAGAAAGAATACTAAATGAAAGCGAAAGGAAATATTTGTAAACATACGAGTATTGTAGTTCTGTGTTGTTACACATCGCATTATTTTTTTGCAGTAAATCCCATTGTTGATTTTTTTCCCCCAGTAAATTGTATTTGAGTACGAGATTAAGGCCAAATTTGCGCCAAATTTCAAAGAACTAAATCGAATTTCGAACATATTTCCAGGCCGAAAATTGTGCCAATTTTTCAAATAAAGTTTGTAACGTCGTAACATTTATGATGCAGTATACTTAGAATTTAGGAGCACTCCAAAAATTCGCAATTTTTCACTTTTAAAAGCCATTTAGCATTACAGTGTAAGAGACAAAATAGGATGTTCTCTAAAAGATGGTGAAGTCAGAATATAAAATTAATGTTCGAGCAGTATTTAATTGGACAAAGTGTTCCAATTACATGCCCTGTTCTTTAACGATGCGAGAGGACAGCCTTGAGAGATATTTAATTTTCCTTAAGAGATTAAAATTTTTTCCCCTTAAATTCATAATTTAAGAATATTGTAATTTACTAGCGAGATTTCGATCTCAAATAATTTCTTTTGGCTATGTGAGTAGCCAAATTTACAACTTTGATTTATTATTTAATTTGATGCATATCGTATTCGCTGAATAATTCGTCGTACAGCAACAGGGCCAATGCTTTTATAAACTATAGTGTACATTATTGATTAAATGATTGATCACATTTTCAAATATGACACTCAAGAATATTTGCAATTTGTATTGAAATTTTTTTTAAAAAAAAAAAAAATTACAATTTGAAAACACAGGGCTGATATTTACTTCAGAATCTTCTACAAATGTTACAATAATTATACGTAATTTGTTGTGATTAAACAGCTTATAGGTATTTCTCGAGATCCATTAGCTTCTGTCGTGTTCGGCTGAACTCTTTAAAAAATGGTTGCCCACTTAAGAAGAGAAAGAAAATTTCTAATGAATGCCGCGACTACACAAGATGTTGTGTAAAATATAAAGTTGTGTCTATCAAGTCTTTTGCCAATTGATTCATTTATTCTTTTACGCTCCTTTCTGAGCGCACCTCTTTCAGAAGCAAATGTAACTATTCTTTTTTTTTTAAAGTATGTTTAAGTTACAATGTTCTCCCCATTTTTTTATGAATTTAAAACAGATCATTCCTGAAAGGTGTTCATGAAATATTCAATTTGAAAAAAATGCATATTAATATAGGTTAACAAGCATATAAAATTAATTATAGGGAAAAGAGGGCTTGCATTTTGTTAATTTTTATTAAATAGTACTTAGTGAATAAATGTTTGATTTTTTTTTTAATCTTGGAATATATGTAAAAATAACTGAATTAAGTTTTTTTATATATATTATAATATATATGAGGAATCTTGAAATTTCCATTGTTGCTTATATTCATTTTGACGTGAAAAACATACCTCTGATTCTTAGTTAAAGTAATTATTTTTTAAAACTTTATATATTAATATAAAGGATTTATATTAATTCGAAGTAAGAGTTTTCAGTATTGAATAAAGAAATCCTAACATTTTATGATATTGAAATTATGGTTATAGAAAAGTTTTTAAAAAATTTTTTTATCAAAAATAAGAATTTCTAGAATTATTAAATATAAAATCCTGATTAAAATCTTAAGAATCAAAGAAAAAATGACCGACCTTTATTCGAAACATTTTAATTCGCATTAGAATAAATAAATCTCTTCTTTGGGTCTCGTGTGAGCAATTTGCATAAATCTTTCAATTCTTCCGAACGTTTATTTAAGCCTTTTCTCCCTGCCAAAGTCTTTAACAGGGAATCTTATTTCAAGCTGAGCGAAAATAAACTCATCATCATCTTTTAAAGAAATATCACGTCTCATCAACTGAAAAGTTTCATCTCACGCTAGATGGAGATAAAGTAGCAAAACAATTAACTTTCCGATTCGTGTAGAAGATCAGACAAAGGAAAATATCGACCCATTCTTTTTGGACTCGCAGGGGAAGAAGGGGGGAAGGCCGTCTTGCGCGGTATCGATATCGCTGTTGACATTTTTGACAGTTTTTCGATATCGGATTTGTCTTTTTAAAAAGAGATGGGAAACTAACATTCTATTATTCTTTCCAGTGCAAAGCCTTATTTTTTCCTACCTATCTCTTTTTTCCCCTCTTCTTCACACTATTCGGATATCATTGAGGCGTGGTGGATGCAACGCCGTAAAAGATTTTTTAATGGTGCCAGTATGGAAACTTTAAAAAGGATGATTTTTTTTTTCCTATCGAGCAGAAATAATTAAAGCCATTTTTATACATTTTACCTATTTATGGATGGATGTACCTTTAGTTTTTCTCTGTTTTCCTGGAAGAAAATTCATTATTTTGTGTTTTAGTCTGTATTTTTCAGCCTAGTAATACTGAAAGATTTACTTAGCCAAGTTTCTTCCTATTTTTCAGTAATTGGTCTCTTGATGTTTTCGTTTCTCTTCGCGTTAATTTCGTTTTTAGAAAGCTGGCTTAATGCATCCGAGGGAGAAAAAAAAAAATCTGCTTGATTTTTAGAAGCTCGGTTATCGTAAACAATTTTGATGTATTAAATTTTGTCTACTCAATCATAGGTTAAGTGAACAAAAGCATTCGATTATTTTTCATGGACTATTTATCGATTCGACCCCCATATCTGTGCAACTAGCGATTAATTAGAGTTATTCGATACACTTTTATCATCGTTTTTATCGAAACCGTTTTCAGAACATTTTTTTTTCTTTCTAATTATAAATTAGAATTATTTGAAGTTACTTTGGTATCTTCATCCTGTTGCATTGAAGTGAAGATCAAAGAAAGGATAAGAAATAATATCGAAATTCAATTTTTTTTTTTTTTTTTTTTAACACTTCTGTTCGATTTTCTTTGGGGTCAATTAATCAAAATGAGTACGACGAGTCCTATTAGCATTTGTTTACTGTTACCGACCAAATTATATATGAAAATATGGAGATTGTTCCGCTGTTCTGTAGGTTATTGTTGAGGTTTTCATTCGTTGGAAGAAGAAGAAAAATGTGATATAGTATTATCGAAGTTTCAATACAAAAAGTTCAATTTCATTGTTTTAAAAGAATATGTCTGTGATTTCTTCTCGCAGAATAATTGGTACGTTTAATAGAGAAATTGTAAATAATTATGTTCACAAAATTTCTTTTTAGTATTTTAAAATCAAAATTAGATATTCAAAGTGATAAGTTATCTTTTGTTATTTTGAATGAATATTAATTTTGTATTTTATTCTGTTAATGAATGCAGATACATATTTTGAAAACATAACTCCCCCCCCCTTTTTTTTTTTTCCCCTTCGTTCTGATCTTTGCTTTCCTTCTCATTCTGATTTTCTTGAATCTTTCAAACTATGAAATAACAATTTGCTACAAAGGATTTTATAGTTAAGAAATTTCCTCGATAAATCTTCAAAAAGTATTTGTGAACAAATAAAGATATCTTCTATGAATGTATCTCAATCGATATCATTTAAAAATTCAGCAAAATGATCTTTCCGTTGCGTCGTAAAACACGTCTTATATCAGACATCTTCGCAAATGCATAATTATCTTAAAACCTTTTACAGGATCCTGAATTCGACTAAGATTTTATGCGACTTCGAGAAATGCTAATTGCAATTACTTCTATAAGCTCTTTGCGTGGATTTTCGACTGGACTCGAATTCAGTCGATTATTATATGACGTCGTTCATGTTAAATTGTATACAAGTCCATTTGCATAAATTTTGAACGACTTTTCTTCGTATTCTGTAGATATTGCATGTATACTCTGTTGTTCAATTTCATTTTATTTCAGGAAATATAACAGATGTATCTGGAAACACATTTTAGATGCATTTTAAAAGTATTACTTTTACCAAGTATTAAATTGGTTCTTGTTAAAATTCCATCATGTCTGTTGCCGTGACAACCGGGAATAAATTCAAATGGAGTCTTAGTGTGTGTGTCCTTGTTAGTATTCAAAGTAATATTTTTCTTTTAAATTCCCCCTTTTTGATTTTTAATTTCATCCCTTGTGTTGATGAATTTGATACAGATTAATAGTGCTCTCAAATTGTATTTCCTTCATTTTTACCCCCGAAGAAACAGAAAACTCTCTCTAGATCTTCAGAGAAGCTCTAGGCAAAAATAAGATTACTGAGTAGAGCTTCTCTGTTACCAAAAAATTTTATGTGCTCCTTGCTATTGAAGCTAAAAGTTCCATTTTACTATATAATAGATAACCATTCCAAATATTCAGTGGTAAAATTCACTGCTCGTTATTTCTCCACTTTGTAAACGAACTCTCCCATCTTTTCCGTCCTAGCAAATGCATTGAAAGCGAAGTCTAACCAATCTCACGGTCTCGATTTTTAATGGCTTCGTTATGTTAACCTAACTTTTTGGTCACTGACCTCTGATTGAAACGTGAATTAAAATTGTATCCAATCAACTCCCGATTGAATACCGAGGCGGCATGGAAAAGTTTTAAGATCTTTGAATTTAAGGAAGTTAGTTTGACGCTTTAATAATTTATTCGAAAATTAGTAAGTAATCGAGAACTAGGTGTCTTATTTTCTGTATATATGTATCATTCATCTGTTTGAATCATAAAATATTCTGCGAAGATTTTTCATCATTCACTTCTTTTTGTGAATTGCGTTCGGTTTTAAAACATTATATTGAAAATGAATAGGATTAATTATATGTTTATTGAATAAGATAGCGATCTATTTTATAAATTATCTTGATTTGTGAACTCTACGTTTACCACAAGCTTGTTTTATCAAATCACAACTCTCCACCTTTCAAAATTTTATACAAGGCTTGATTTCAAATTCAACGCTTCATAATATTTTACTTATTTAATCTTCAATAAACGAGGTGGAATAAAGTTAGTATTTAAAGCATGTCAACAACTCAGAATGTGTCGAAGACTTTAAAAATGTAATAGTTGATTATTTTTACTATTGGGGGGAGGGGGGGAGTGAGCCATTTTTTTTTAAAAAAAATTATTGAAATGTTCCAACGTCTATTCTTTTCGAAAAACTATACGTTATGTATCAGGGCATAATATTCTCCCATAAATAAGGTTAATTCATGTTTTGAGTTTATTAATTATACAATTATGTAAAAAATCTTCCTTTGTTAATCACATTTAAAAATGTTTCTCGGAATGAAACCCGTACATAATGAACGGCCATTATTCGTAAGATAATCGTGCTTTATTATGGAATATATAAGGACTGTTTATCTGGTAATTTAACTCTTGAGACAAATTGTAATTGTACCGTAACAAACGGCATATTTCTTCTCCTCGTACTTTGCATTCAGTCAATAAACATAGAAAATAAGTTATGAATTAATTTTGACTCATGCGATTTCAACGAAAACATTAAACCATTCGCATTCAATTACCATATTACCTTGATTTAAAATTACAGGAGGGAAAAAAAAGAAGGAAACCAGGAAATATTCTTGTTATTCGGCTCGCGAATTGTTTCGGATTGGGGAATTTTTATAAAATTATCTAAATGATCAAAACTGATTAAAAGTTAGGACTCTTATCATCATCATACTCATTTAGTGGTCTTTTGACCTCGAAAAAAGATTCAACTCTTACGTTGTGTTAATTTATATCATTTATATAAAATTTTAATCATTTAAAGGGTATCACGACCCTTAAACCTTAAATTTTAAAAAAAAATCGATTGGGGGGGGGGGGGGGTATATGTATTAAAATAGTTTTTTTTACCTTGATACTTTAAAACAAATTCCATAAAATATTATTTCCCGAGATATGATTAAAAATGTACCCGTTTATTACTGGTCAACTTAACTATACGGAAAACTTTAAAGCTCCCTTTTCAAAATATGATTTTCCATCATTTTGTGCGAGGTATCTTTTAAGCGCTCAGAAATTTACCTTCTTTAGCTAAGTACGGTTTGTGCTGACTCTGAGAGACATTGTGATCTTTTTGTTTCCCATGGTGTCTATTGTCTTTGGTAAATACGATTGACGCGCTTCCGGAATACCCTAGCGATCCTTCCTTATTTACGACCATCTTTCTTGGCAACCATTTTGTATCTTTTTTTCATTTTTTTCAAACGTCCAGACCGCAGTTAATCCGATGATGCATCATAACCACATTTGGTTCTTGTGTCACCACCACTCACTCAAGATATCTTAAAAACTGTGTAAGATAATACCTTACGAAAATTGTACGGCTATATTATTATTTCCATAACTTGAGCTAACATTATTTTATGTCGTACATATTTTGATATATTTTCAAGGATTGATACAAATTAAAATATGAAAATTTATAACCAGTTTTCGATAAGTCTTAAGAAAAATTGAAAATTGCCTTAAATGTTAAATATTTTTAGTTTAATAATATCTAAACGTTTATTTGTATTATGAAACAAAAATTTTACATTCTGAAGTAAATACGTTTCTAAGATTGTGCTCCCAAATCTTGTTCCACTTTAATAATATGAAAACTAAACGTTATCAATCAGCAGTATTTTATATAAATAATTTGTAAAATATTGCTTGGTGATAATTAATTTTAAATATTCATGAAAATCTTAATAATTATATATCTTAATATTCATAAAGATAATAGTTAAAATTAGTTTATAAAAATACAAATTATAAACTATGACATACTGAAAAAATTGTATCATTTCACTGAAATTTTGAGAAAAGAAAGATGGAGTCTTGCAGAATGTGGGATACAGGCTCGATTTATTGCATTTAACAGTAATATGACCTCTTAATTAAAATTTAATTGTGGAAATGGAAAAAAATATAAAGATGAATTTTTTTGCGAAAATACATATTTTCTTATTTTATTAGTTAAATGTGATTATTCGAAATGTTAACCCTAACACTTTGTTAATCATAAAATAGTCGCACTTAACAGTGTTTGGAATTATGAAGAGAAAGGGCATTTGTGCTCTTTCTCTTAAGATTGCCTTTATTCAGTACTGAATACTCGAGAACAATTATTTTGACTTTCATCCAATTGAGTAACGATTTATAAGTAACATATAGCTTTTGATCATAAAGCGCTTATAAAATAAATTATTCATGCTTTCTGTCATAAACAAGATAGTTTAATATATTTATAGTATTAATGCGCAATGAATTATTACCGCTATAATTTAATGAAACATCTGATGTAAAAATTTAATCTGCGTTGTACATTTCCGAATGAATGAAAGAAATACTTACGTATGAAAGTTACCTTTTTAATTTTTGTTGTTTTATTCGATTTTTCTAATTTGTGAGAAACAAAATTTTAATGTTTTTTTTTATGTGAATATTTGGTTAGATTTTATATTTTTTAACTGTTCATACTTTTTAAGTTAAAACTTTCGAAACGGCGTAGAACTTTTCTAAGTATTTTGCTACCGATAAAAAATATTTATTTTTATCAATTCGTGTTGTACATTTCTAGTTATTTTTTATGAAACAATTTTAAACTTAGCCTTATCTCTATTTGACAGAAAAGTTTATTCCTCGTTTTCATAGATTTTTTTTAAATTTTATTTTGTTTTTATTCGTATGTTATTAATTATAGATGTTGTTTTCAGGAGATTTCTCGCAAAGAGAATACGTCAAATATTTAACAAGTAAGTGGTTCAGGATAGGCCACAAACTCAAAAATTCCTAAACTATGCTTATTTGCACTATTTTCTTTTTTTTTAAAAAATTATTTCTCACTTTTTGTCTCAAAATAGAATATTATCCTTTCACTCTCACCGATGTTGCCATTTGAATCCAAAATGAGTATAGTCTGATGACGGTAGCTGCGACCATTGTTGCCAATGCGCATGCGTCATTCGAGCGCTGAGAATGACAAAATAGGGGTAAGGCAGTGAAATTGAGAGGGGATATTTATTTATTTTCATATCGAATAAAACTGGGGGTTTCATTATTAGTGCAGTAAAGTGGTATAGATGAAGACTCTTTGTTGAACATTTTAAATCACGAATAGGAATTTGGATTTCTGATACATTTTTTCCTGCTTTCGCGTTTGGATTCGTCTTCCAAATATAGGCGCAGCTAACGTGGTCGGACTGTATCCTTGTTTGTCTTCTGTAGCTATTTTCTACCTCTCAAAAATAAAGTCTAGTCCTCCCTTCCAAAAGAATGCAATTTCCTGTACATAAGTATTGAAGTTAAAAAAAACTTATAAAACGGTTGCATTATATTCAAGTATTGCATGTATGTTTGGAAATCTAATCTTACCGTTTATTTTTCTAGTCAAAAGAATTTTCCAAGTTACTGTTCACCATAAAATATTAAATTTCCTCGGTTATGTAAGACCTAGTGTCTCATTTTTAGAGTAACGTGTTACACTAAATGTATATTATGGCCTACGAATAATTTAGAAATATATATCGTAGATGATTCTGAATAACAATTGTTACTTTTTGTTCTTGTAGATTATTTTTGTACGTAAGGCTCCCGTTTACCGGCCATTTTGATTTCGCGAATGTGTTGTTAATCCTATGGAATTTCTACTGCCGTCCTCTACTGTTTTATCTCTTTCAATGCAGAAAGTACGTCTAAAAAGCAAAAAAATCGTGAAAATTTCTACGGAATCTTCCGATTTTTAAAAATATTTTTACCCCGGTTTTAATAATTCGTTTATGGCTTATCTGGTATTTAAGGAATACTCTAAAATACTTCCAAAAATCGGGGAGAAAATGTAACTCTGCAGAAACCTCTATTATTTTTTGCTTTATCGGATGCACATAGACGGGAGCCTTAAAGCGATATCTGTGCATCATAATACATACTACACAGATGCATTTTGGATGACGAAAATTGGTAGGGTATTAACAATATTGAATTGTTGTGAATGTTAATCTTTTTCCCAGAATCTGTTGATTTTTTTTTTTTTTTAATCTGCATACTAGGATTGTTCAGAAAGTACTGAGCCTCTAACGTTCGAAGATTTTTTTTTTCCAACAAAGTTGGCTGCGCCGTGTTCTAGATCAAAATCTTGGGAATAGATAACACATGGATCAATAAGTCCCGAGACTAACATTGAAAACAACATTTTTTTTGCAAAAATTTTTTTTATTCATCAACATAATCACCTTTTAGGGTGATACAATCGTTCCAACGCTTTTCCAATTTTTCAATACCATGTTTATAAAAAAAATTATCTTTCGCTTCAAAATAAGCTTCAATTTCAGCGATGACCTCCTCATTTGAGCCAAATCTTTTTCCCTGGAGCATTTTTTTAAGATCAGCAAAGAGCCAGTAGTCACTGGGGGCTAAATCTGGCGAGTATGGGGGGTGGGGAAGCAGATCAATGCCCAATTCGTTCAATTTTGCCATTGTTTTCATCGACTTGTGGCAGGGTGCATTGTCTTGGTGAAAAAGGATTTTTTTTCTCTGCATGTGCGGTCGTTTTTTTGCGATTTCCTCCTTCAAACACACCAGCAAGTCAATATAATAATCACTGTTGATCGATTTACCTTTTTCGAGGTAGTCAATGAAAATCACGCCATGCGTATCCCAAAAAACTGACGCCATGACTTTGCCAGCTGACTGCTGCGTTTTCGGACGCTTCGGACGGCTTTCGCCAGCTGTGCGCCACTCAGATGACTGCCGCTTCGACTCTGGAGTGTAGTGATGTATCCATGTTTCGTCCATGGTCACGTAACGACGCAAGAAATCTTTTTTGTTGCGAGTAAATAGCGATAAACAGCTTTCTGAATCATCGACTCTTTGCTGTTTTTGTTCCATCGAAAGCTATCGCGGCACCCACTTGGAAAAAACCTTTTTCATGCTCAATTTTTCATGAAGGATAGTAAATACACTTCCATATGATATCTGTGTCATCTCAGCAATCTCACAGAGCTTCACTTTACGATCTTTCATTATAATTTTCGTCACTTCACTCACATTTTCCGGTATAACGGCTTCCACAGGTCTACCCGAGCGTTCCGCGTCATTTGTGTCGATACGACCCCGTTTAAACTCGGCAAACCACCGACAAATCGTTGCTTTTGATGGACAAGAGTCCGGGTAACATTTTTCAATCCATTGTTTCGCTTGCACGGTGTTTTTACCCATTAAAAAACAATGTTTTATCAGAACACGAAACTCGGTTTTTTCCATTTTTTAAACAAACTACAAAACGACTTTACTCCAACCTCGATAACTCAGCTGTTTCTGGTCCGATCGACTTAAAATTTTGACACGTTTCAAGCAAAGGTTAGTACTCTAGAAAGACCTGGTTACTGGTTTACTACGAGCGCCATCTCTGGGTTAGTCTCGGAACTTATTGATCCATGTATTAGTTCTCATTCGATTAAAAACTCTTCTCGTAATGTCATGTTGAAATGAATGTCCCGATTCGGAATCTCTGCGGCTGAAAAATTGAAAAGCTTAATCCGGTTTCTTCTAGCGAAGGGAAACGCGCCGTTCAAGATTTTTAACGAAATAAAACTTGTGTGCGGGAATGGTGTCTAATGTGTGGTGTCGTGTTAAGCTCGAAGAAAAAAATTCAAAACCATTGTTATGGCCCGAAAAATCGTGGTCTCTGTCTTTTGGAATCGTAAAAAGATTTTCGTCGTTTCATTTTTGCTCCAGGAGAAACAATAAATACCAAACAGTACTGAGAAACTCTTTAAAAAAAGTTATGGAACAGAACAAAGGAAGAGAAATGTGAATAAAGAGGGTATGTTTTGTTGCTTGACAGTACACCACGCAGCCAACTCTACAAAGCAACTCTTGGACTCATTTGGCTGGGACATCCTCGGCAATCTCTCTGTCAGCCTTGATCTGTCATTTGCATCTTTTTACCTCCCTAAAGCAATGTGGGGATGAGAAAAGGATTTTTGACCGCCGATTATGTCAAACAAATCATTACTTATCATTCCCTAAACTTATTTGACCATCAAACAATGGTCAAATAAGTGGTTTTTTGACCATTATTTGACCATCGCTTATCATTCCCACCACCAAGTATTTTTTTTTTTTTCCAAAGTTGCGAGAAACCTCGTTCTTCGGCTCACAAAGTGCATTGTGGAGTCGAAAAATAAGTATTTGGCGTATATATATGAATATATAATTTTTTTCAATAATGCATTTCTTTTTCGATTTTTTAAGAAATTTAATAAAGAAGTATTGAAGCGTTTAGATGAACAGAAATTAACTGGATTTCTGAACGAAAATAAGGAACCAATAAATGATAGTAAAAAAAATATATCTCGAGAGAAAGAAGAATCGGTATTAGAAAAGCAAACGGAAGGTGATACTTCTAATTGGTCAAATAAATTTTAAAGAAGAATGAAACATGCGCTTCAACTTAAAAAAATTAAAAAAAAGATCATATAAGTAGATTCGCTTAAATACTTATAGTTATTGCGAAAATGTTATTTTAACAAGATACCATTAAAAATATTCGGAGAAATCTTTCCAATTTCTTTCAGCTCCATGTCTATGAAGTGCCTTTACTTACATTTTGATTGTTAGTAAATTACAATTATTGTCTTTTTGCAAAAGATATCCCGAATGATCATTGGTGAATATTTATTCAAAATTTGCTTCTTGGTCACTTCTTGCAAATATTCACTACAACAATAAAGTAAGTCATAAAATTCGACTGTCCTATATTGGAAGATATTTTTAAATGAAATATACATATATTAATTACTTCAAAAATGTTTACTTTTATCATATTTGTGAGGGCATATATGTATAGAATATATGATATAAATTAATTTCCTTTATTCCTTATACTTTGCACAAAAAAAAAAAAAAATTTCAGATAAATACTTGTTCTTTTTATAATGTATGTTTTACTATAAGTTGTGTAAAACATACCTCCATGTTGAGAAAATGAATATTAAATATTTTCCAAAAAAATTATATTTAAATGCGTAAATTTATTTTTCGATGTTTTTGGAAACATTTTCCCCCCCCCTCAAATAATAAAACTTATGTTCGTGTGAGACATGCATATATTTTCTTTTACGCGTAAAAACATTCATTGCTGTACAAAGTGTTAGTTTCTGTTAATTTATAGAAATTGGTGAATTTTTAAAAAGAATTTTCTTTTAATTTTGATTAGAATTAAATGTAAATTTAACCATAATTTAGGATATGATAATTATTTATGTACGTACATGATTTAAAAGGAAGATGGAAGTATGTACTGAGGAATTTGAAAAACAAATTTTTTTAGGTATATTTATAATTATTTTCAGAAGGAAATTTTTTGAAAACTAGGGGGAAAAAAGGCGCAATTGTTATCATTAGAATTTTTTAAATTACCGTAGAATATATTTTTTAAAATTCTCTTAATGCTTAATAATTCAAAGCCCAAAAATTGGTAATTTGCATTTGCTTGATAATGTAACATTTAAATACCGAAAACATAGAAGGGTATAAAATTATATTGTGTTAATGAATATTATTAATAGATTGCTTAGGTACAGGAAAAATGCATTTTTATAATTTGTATTATTGTGCCATCGGTTAAGATCTTAATATCTTTGAAATGATATTGTAAGCGAATAAACTAGCAGTTGATTTATTAAATGATCAACACGTGACATGTTTATCTTGTGTGCATAAAGGCAACATTCTATATACACAGTACTTTCTTTTGCACTATTTTATACAAAATATTTATTTTTTATATTTATTTCAGTTATGTAATTACATATATAACTAACATCAAAGATAAGTTTCTCAATCCGATTATTGCATTATTAATGTACGCATGACAAATATAATTGAATGAAGTGTTTTAATTTGTATTAAAAATTTATCTACTAGGAAGTCTCATAGCACTAATTCGCGATTTTAACTAATTGCAATTTAATATTACATCACTCTGGTGCATATTTTCACTATCAATATTTTTTTTGTCCCGATAATGATGTCATTTAATTACCGTAAATTGTGAACAAGTACCGTATTTATTGTTCTTATGAAATTACAAAGTTATGTAGCTCATTCATGTTCATAATTTTCCTCACCGAATGCATAATTTACAACTTTTACCCTTTAAAAAATTTTCAAAAAAAATCTTTTTTTATTTCTTAAAGCTGTACATGTAAAATAATTTTTGCTAATACAATATAGCAGAAACTTATATCCGAACTTGTTTCATTCATAAGTCCTCGATATATCACATTTCTTGCAGCAATTTTAAAAAAAATTTGGTGTTAAGACATCTTTAATGAAGGCGAGGCAATGATTTGAAGGGCGTGATTTAAAAATAAAAAAAGCTTACTCACACCCTCGATTCAATTTCTAATTGTGTATATTTATAAAAATTTTCTAGATCCACCTGCTATTGAAACTTATCCACAAGATCAAACTGTTGCCAGTGGCGGAATTGCAGTATTTGTCTGCACGGCTGTTGGTAATCCCAACCCCCAAATTGAATGGCGAAAAAATGGCAAAAGAGTGACAACGCAGCGCTATGCAGCTATAGAAATGCCCAATGGCTCAGTGCTCAGAATTGAACCTGTGAGAGCTGGAAGGGATGATGCAACATATGAATGTGTGGCTGAAAATGGTGTTGGAGAGCCTGTTCGGGCTCTGGCCGATCTCATTGTTCTTCCAGGTAAGTTCTTGATTGTGTTAGTCAAGCATGTTTAGCTCTTGGGTCGCACGTCACCAATGTATTTGCGACCCAGCAAAAATAACAGCACGTTACATAAATTTTACTAAAGATGCAATAGCTTGATTTTTAAAATTCTCAATTGGTAATAAACCGCAGCATTCGTTTGTCGATGAACTATTACTGCGAGGGCCGGTTTTTCCCCTTACTTCCGATCTACCAATAAAAAAAAAAAGAAGACAAAAGTACAGAATGAGATGAATTTGTTACCAAAAGTTATGAACAAACATGGTTACTTTTTCCACGTAATGACCTAAAAAATTCAGATATTTGTTAAATCTTTGAACGAACTTTCCGATCTCCTCATCGAAGAACGTCGCCACCATTGATGTGAGAGGGATTTGCATTTCGTTTCGAGGCTCCTCATTGGTGTATGAGTTTCGGCCTCCAAGCCAGTTCTAGGAAGGGATGGAAAAAAAATAATTACTTAGTGTTAAACCTGTGAGACTATACGCCGGATGATTCAACACATCGCATTTAAACTGTTGTAGAAGCTGTTGGGCTATAACAACACCGTGAGAGTGGGCATTGTCGTAAATGAGTCCAGAAGTCAGCTCTCCTCTTCTTCTGTTTGAATGGCTGGCTCTTCGCAATCGCCTTACAGTCTGACAAAAACAACTGCATTGATCGTAGTCTAATTTGGCCAGATTTTAACATTCGAAAAGCGGGACACCATTGACAGGGGAGTTCTTGTTTAAAAATTTGGTACCTCAATAAATTACTTACCTAATTCATCTTATTAGCTTATTTGTTGACATCACTTGTTTAACTAGCACGCAATACGATATGTATCGCATGAGAGACGGTTACAAAACTCACTATGCGAAGGCGTTACTTAGTGGACGACCAACAAACTCCTCACACCCTGACCCTCCTCCTCTCTAAAATTCCCCTCCGTTTCCAATTTTTGTACGAGATGTAATTCATTTGCAACAATGTTCCAAATGGTGATAGATCCCTAGCGGAACAAGTCGCCATAAGAATAAAATCTGTGGAAGTGTACAAAGTGTTCTCTCTTCATTTTACCGCTACGAAATGTTTTCGTCGCTGCCAATGCCGAACAATGCCACTGTTCGTTAAGTCCAAACGATGGTGGTCGAATTCGAGCAATTGATCGAGGCGAACTTTGATAATCAGTTCCTGATAATCAGTTCTCAACGATTATTTTTATTATTAAAGTTCAACAAAATAAAATTTACAAAAATAATATAAAACGCATATCCTGGCGAAATAGCTACATGAAGCCGAAAATCGTATATTCCCTTCCCGTTCCCTAGCTGGTCGTGCATTCTTTCTAAAAATCGGGATTTTCTTAAGGCCCCGCGGAACTCAAGATAATTGTTAAAAATCGAGACGTCTGGTTACCTTATCGTAGTTCCCGGTTCCATACACTCATCGAGCAGGACAACTCTTTGTTCCCCAAAACCCGTATCCATAACCGTTCTGCTATTGAAGTTTGTTTGAACAGACCAGCGTCCTTTCCCCCCCCCTTTATCGTAAACATCTATTCTGCCATTCTTTAAATTATCTACACCATCACTCGTAAAGGGTTCATCATATACTTTGTTCATTTTTAGGTGCATTCCGGCTGCATTATTTCCGTTATGCTTGAAGAAAGCGTATAATTCTACGCAACTTGAACTTGGTGGGAGCATCAATGTTATATCACGTTGACATGCTTACAGCTTGGTAAACAGGGTGACGCGCCTCCGGGATACCCCAGCGATCATTCTCTATTTTCGTCCCTCCTTGTCTAACTTTTTATCTTTTCTCCATTTTTCCCCCCTCAAACGTCTGGACCACAGTTTTACCTTGTTCGGAGCAGCATAGCCACATCTGGCTCTTGCGTCTTTAACTTCACTTTTACTCACGTGCCCACAGCTCAGCTCAAAATGGCAAGCGCACGTCCGTTATAGCACTGGTTATTATAGTTAGAGAGTTGCGCAATCCCGCCACTTGTCTGATTGTTCAGCAGCCCGATGGGAGGTTGAAAAAAGAACGACCCTCATCATTGTGTTTGGTCGACACACCATTTCCATTAGCAAGAGCAGCTAAAATATATTTTAGCAGCTAAAAATATAATAACATTATTAGCCGTCTACTGCATTGAGCCTAATATTAAAAATTCTGCTTTCAGAGAACGATTAAAATGAATTTATTTACACGACGCTTATTAATTTGTGTGATTATTCCCTGTCTGACAAGTTAAATCCAAGGTAAAATATACTTTTTTTAATATTATTATTATTATTTTGTGTGACTGGTTACTCATCCGTTTTAGGCTCCGATGAACAGCGGTATTTCCAAGAAAAGTTGGAATCCAGTATTTTTGTTCTGACGCAAAGTATATGTAATAATACTATACTAATATCATTATTACCAAAGTTATATAACATAAACCATTACCATGAGCAACTTATGCACTATGATACAAATAGTATTAACAATACTCCTTCCAAGAAGGTTAATTGTGAAAAGAAAAACTGTTACCGTAACTATTATTTACTAACATACAATAACTTTCGGTCAAAAATTAGCTCGATTCTGATATGAGTTCGACACTCTTTAGTTTTAAATATTCAAAATTACTTCTAGATGTTATGTTTAAAATGAAATGTTGCAATAAATAGTCATAAAAGCTGTTTTGCAATTAAATGTCGTTTGAGGAAGCAATTCCTGAAACCGTAAAGACTAGTTTTCATTGTGACAATCCGTGAGCTTTAGCATATCGAGGAAACATATCTGCTATAAAAATAATTTTCAAGAACAGGATGCGAAGAAAAGTGTGTCAATTAGAATAATATCAATGTGTTTAATAGTAAGATATAATGAAACTATTTAGAAGTGTTTGAGGAAATAAGAAGTGATTTTTTGTTTGTTTGTTAGTTTCTAACAATATTTATTAAATCGACGTAATAGTGAAGCAAAAAACTATTAGGAAAAAACTTGTTTTCAGATGGAGGAGAGAATGAATAGTAAAAATGGTATACCGCACAGAGGGACTCATGAAATTCGAACCGGCACTTCAACAATTCCTTGAAAACATCAGCATGTTGAATTTGCGGATCAATTAAATAGTATCCGACCTTTATTCTTAAAAGTACTAGCGTTCAGATACAACAGTTTTATTTTATTCTCCTTCAAGGCAGACCCCTTAGACTTCAAATACTCCTCCCATCGATTGTACCACTATCGGAAGCTTCCCTGAAACACCACTCTGGGGTTAGAACGCAGCGAGTCTGTTTCCCCTCAGGAATTTCCAAACTGCATACTGAACCTTATGTTGTAGCATTGCTCAAGTTTTTTTTTATTTTGTTAAAAACAAAAATCCGACTGCGCTCCCTTACTTTTCCTCACTCACGCGTTTCGACTGACAGCTCATACTGGCAAAAAAAATTCCCTCAATCGCATGGGGAGGATCGCTTGCATGCGTGCACTAAGCCAAGTGTTCTTAGCTTCATTTATCTATACATGAAAAATTATGGTTGAATACTTTTTTAACTGAGTACTATTTTACTACTTTGTTGCATTAGAAGTAGTAGCATTTTAGTTCGAAATAGAACTTTTGAGCAACAAAGTTTGATTCCATGTAAAACCAATAAAACACTGTAACAAATTAATTGTAATCATTTGTCTCTGTACTTTAATTTTAAGTCTATATTATTTTGTTTTTAATTTAATATCCTTTTTTGTAATGAAATTTCTCTTAATTACAAAACTAATTGTTTCATATTTCATTAATAGCAAAATTGTTTATTGTAATTCCTTCACAAAAATACTGATAAGGATTCTTTTTGTCACTTTTTAAATTAAGATATAGCAAAAGGTTTTGCATTTCCTCAGAGGGATTCAATTGACTACAACATATATTTTGTAATACATAAGAATATTCTATAAATTCAAAATAATGCATAATTATTTCCCTTTCAACCAAGCTTCTAAATGGTTATGTTTCATTTGATTTCTTGTGCAATTGCTTTATTCGATCAAGTCGTAGTCATGCCCTCAAGCATGCAACCAACATTATTTCTGTCGAGTTGTGGTTTTAAGCCCTGATGCCACTAAAGATCTTCCATATAGTGGGCTGATGAATGTTAAATCTGTCAAAGCTCTATGTTGGCATTTGGAACCTTGAATAGTTGGACTCTAGCTGAGGTGTCAGCCTCATCACTAGACCTTGGCTCAAAATTGTGAGGTCTGTCTGTCGTCCCCATGTTGCTTCTTAGTGCGACATTAATAAATCAATCATTTGTTCTAATAAATGTTTTAACCTTTAAAATAATATGATTAAATTCCGTGATTACATTTATGTATAAATATTACATTTATAATCATAAATATTCTTTCAGCAATAAACCTAATATTTTAATCTTAGGATGCTTCTTTTTTTTTTTTTTTTTTTTTTATTAAAATTAAATTTATAATTTTAAATATTTTTTAAAAAATAAATTTTATTTTTTAATTTTTTGTTTTTTTTTTTTTTTTTTTTTTATTATGCATTGAATGAAAATTTGTGATTTTCCATATATGCTCATAAATGATTTTTGCTTTGCAGAGGATTCCTTACCCAGTGGATTTCCACGCTTTGTAAAACAGCCAAATATGCAAGGAATAGAAAAAGGTCGTAGTGCAGTGCTCCCTTGTCAAGCTGAGGGAGATCCGGAGCCAACAATTAAATGGTTAAAAAATATGATACCATTAGATATGACTATTCCTCGATATTCCTTGCATCAAGGATGTAAGTGTTTTGTCTATTTAAGGGAAAATTAATTGCTTATGCATATTTTTTAATCCCTAAATTAATTTTCCTAATATACTAAACCTGATGATGTTTCTCTACCCTAACTTCCAACAGTAGTTGGTGTATAAAAAATTTTAATTTGTAAGATTGTGTTATGAAGATTCTTTGCACATAGATTTTTAGAAAAAAATAGAGTGAAAATTTAAACTGTTGGACTCTTGCAATATATACGTTGTTCAAAATTTGGAGAAGTTGCGTATTTAGTAGAATTTCTCAAAAAGCACTGATCCAAATGCTTCCAAACAAAGAAGCAAGTTTTTAGTATCAATTGCACAAACATGCACATGCCAATTTCCACATTGAATTCATTTGCTCAAGAAGGCTTGATTCTTAACGTATTTTCCAACATTGGGGAAAACTCAGAAGATAATAGTTGGGATGACTAACCACAAACATTTGGATTATGAAATGAAGCAGTGAATCATTGGAAGTCTTGAAGCAGGGCAGTTTGAATAGACCAGATCTGTAGGGGAAAACCAAGGTGAGGTCATCCAAGAGCCACAATGAACATTGATATTTTTCGATTACAGTGAGAGGTAACAGGAGTGCAGCCATTTCTTTACAGTCTGGTTAATTTCATGCAGCCTCAGGAATCCAATTTTCAAGAGTTTTCTATTTTCAGAACACCTATTGTGTGCATCCCGTTCACTTACCCCTTTTAACAGGATGCAGAAAGCATTGACATTGGAGCAAAGATCCTTGTGGGACCGTTTTATTCACTTACTCATCCTGGCCATTGATTCTTGGCATTTGGAAGGAACAGGGGCCTGCTACATGTCCTCCAACATTCCTGTTATAGTTCAGTTCTATAGTGGAGTTTAGATGGTTTTGATAGACTGATTTCCATTCTTTAATAGAGACCTTGTATTGCTGATGCAATGGGTCCTGATTTCATTTTTATGAATGATATTGCTGATTTGTGATGATAACATAGAACCCCTATCTGATTAATTAATGTTTGGAAAGGGTGAATATACGAAGGGTGGATTGGTAATCCTTATATCCAGACCTTAACTTTGAAAAGCACATTTAGGATAAGTCATGGGAGGGCAATTGCAATTAATCTTCTGTCCCTTTCAGCCATCTATAATATTAAAACAATGTTACTTGTGGAGTGGGACTGGCTGTCACAGAGACTCATAAACTCATTTCCAGGATGATTTTTTTCTTTTAGTATAAATTGTATACCTGTAAGAGTGGATCATATTGATATTTTTTCCCTCCCATCCTGTAATCTCTCTTATCTATATACATTATTTCATTACATTTTGTCTTATACATTTGGTTATAATCAAACAAAATTGAATATTCTCTTAATTTTGAACACCAGTGTATATTGAATTAAAAAAAAAAAAAGAGTAAAAGAATTCTGTGGTTTGAAAATTACCAGAATGCAATAAGTATTTTCAAAGTTAAACCATCAGAACTGTGGAGTTATAATTAATGGAAATTATGATCAATGTATCACTTTTTATAGTTTTACTGTGCATATATATTTCAAATAACTATCTGCATCTGAAGGAATTCTAAAAGTATGTTAACCAAAATAATTCCAAATATTTCATAAAAAGTTTTGATAGTTATTTTGTTTTATCTCTGTTGCATTATCTTACTAGAAAATAAATTGTCGTAAAAATAAATAGGAATTTTGTAGGTTATTTTTATATTTGTTCCTAATTTTATGTACCAAACTTGTTTATTGATTAAATTTAACTAATTAATCCATTGAAACAGCCTAAGGAAATATTAGGGCATATTTTAATGTTGCTTTAAACTTTCATATTACTGTATTTCTTTGGTTGTATCTGATAATGGAGTTTTTTGACAAAATTAACTTGCTTCAATATATTTAAATTCCTTCCTTATCTCCCAGCTTCATTGCAAATTTCTGATGCAGAAGAGGAAGATCAAGGAAATTATGAATGTATGGCTGAAAACATCCACGGATCTTCTCTATCAGTTATGGCAACTTTATTTGTAAGAGGTATGTGGATCATTTTTAAGTTAGGATATTAATAAAATTGGTTCATAATTTTTTTTAAAAAAACTCTAGCACAAGTAAATTTGATTGGAATTTTATTTGTTAAAAGCAATCATTTCAGGGTCCTTTTTTGAGAAATACCAATGCTGTTGATTGAAAAGTATTTTAAATCCATATGTTTTACAAATATTAATAAAGATTTTGATTAACACAAATTCAAGCAATATTTAAAACATTTGAGTTAAAAATTTACGTTTATGAGATTTATATATTTCAAATATGTTTACTTTTATATGAATAACTACAAAGAGTTTATCGACTTTAAATTTGAAATGTATGGATCTGAAATAATTGTTCAAGAAATTGTCAGTATCAATTATTTAATACAGCTGAAGCTGTGTAATTAAAACATGTGATTGTACCAACTGATATGTGGCTAAAACTCTTGTTTATGTGTAAAGAAACCTTTTGAAAAAGAGGGGGAAACAGTTATACAATGAGAAAATTTGCAATAAAACTAAAATCACATTAGTTAATCAATATGTAAACTTTATAAAGTAAGGGAGAACTCTTTGTTTAAAACTTATTTTCTAATTAAGATTTCTAAAGATAATACAAAAAGTAAACAATGGACAAAAAGTATTCTGATGATAAGTGTTAGAGAGTATTTTTTTTTAATATATTTCACTTTTTCTTTTATTGACTCATCATTGAATTATATTTCAATTTTAGTGAGACGTGTTCCACCATACTTTTCTATAAGACCAGAAAATTTATATGAAGTAATGCCTGGAAGCTCTTTAAATATTACATGTGTAGCTGTTGGCTCACCAATGCCATTTGTTAAGTGGAGGAAAGGTCTAATGGATATTACTCCAGATCATACTATTCCAATCGGAAGAAATGTGCTTGTACTTACTGATATCTCTGAGTCAGCTAATTACACTTGTATAGCTGCTTCAAAATTGGGTACTCTTGAAACTACTGCTCAGGTTGTTGTACAAGGTATGTTTTAGTCAACCCTTCTGTATATAATATTAACATATGTGGTATCTTTTTTTTTTTTCCTACATAATAATGGTTTAAATCATTTATTAGGTACATTTTTATATTATGTTATGTAGTGTTTTATATTTCACATTATTTACTAAATTCTTCTTTGCTGTGTATTATTATATTTACCTGTTCTTTTACTTTAATTTTGTTTTCATATAAATGAATCACTCAAATTTTAAAGAATTGCAACAACTATAAAATATTTTTTTATTATAATTAAAGTTATCATTTAAAGTTCCAAAAACTTTTTACTTTTAGTATCATGATTTTGTATATCATATATTAATTCATAGTAATCTATTTCAGCACTCCCAAGGCCTCCAACAAATGTAAGAATTTCTGATGTAACAGCCACATCTGTGCGTTTGTCATGGTCATATGACATTGGCTCTGAAAACATAATATATTATGTTATTCAATACAAACCAAAACAAGCTAATCAAGAGTACAGTGAAATAAGTGGAATCACCACCATGTTCTACACAGTACGCGATTTGAGCCCTTATACTGAGTACGAGTTTTATGTTATTGCTGTTAATGGTATTGGACGGGGTTCGCCGAGCACACCTGTTGTGGCCACGACTGGCGAAACAGGTAATTTATCCTTAATATTCATTTATTTTATTTTAATGTGTAATCGCATGAACATCACATTACTCAAACACAGAATTAGTAGCAGAAAATTGTAATGATGGTCTTAAAAATTAATTCTTTGAAAAAGCATATGATTATGTTCAACTATTAATAAATATGCTTAATTTATTCAATTTAAAATTATTAGAAAAAACTTTATTTTTTTTAAACATTTTTCATGTTGTCAAAACCACATAAATTTAATTGTCAAGATTACTATAAAAGAGATTTAAAAGAAATATATGTCTCTCTCTATTTAATTTATTTATAAATATTATATGCCAATGAAGAGAGAGGAAGAATATTATGGAACATTAAATTATAATAGATGCATTTTTATGACTTAAAAAGTATTTAAAGTGCCATCCTTAATTATTTGTATAACCTACTTTAGCTTGAATTTTATATTTAATATGAACATCATACTTGTTCTATTGCACACAAGCTTTAAATATAATTTATCCTTTCTGTAATTTTAATCCTAATTGTAATTTCTTATTGATTTGATTGTATTCGATTTAGTGATGTCCATATTAACTTATATATAAAAATGCTTTCTCAATTATCTACTGTGTTTAATAGTGATCATTTATATCCAATTAAGATAATCTCATCCAATTTTAAATAAATCTTTAAAATTAATTTTAAAGATTCATCTTAAATTGGACAAGAGCATGACAATCGCAGACCATATGTTCCCTCTATTAAAAATATTACTTTTTAACAAATTTTATGTTTCCCCATAAAGTAATTGCTATTGTATGTTGTTAAAATGGAGTTGTTTAAAATATTTTATTATATATTTTTTATAATTAAAAGCTTTTTATTTGTGCTCAAAGTTTTAGGACTTGTATTATCAATGTTAAGTTTTTTTAAAAAATATTGTATCAAGTTTTAATCTGTATCAGTAGGTTAGTTATAATTTTATCTGTAACTTTAAATACCTGTATAACCAAAATATTTTGCATCCTCCAGATTACAGGACTGAGCCAGGTATTATTCATTTTCCGTATATGTCTACAGTGTTTTTATATATTTATAAGTAACTAGATAGATATTCTATGTGGAAGTAGTTTTAATTTATTGAGTTGAATTTTCATTTGTGTGTTACTTTATATCGGGTAACAAATTTGAAATTTCTTTTGTTGTAAACTAATGTACGAATTTTTCAGTGTTTGTTAATTTATTTACAAAAAATTTTTAATTATTTTTTTCTCCCATTTATAAAATTAAATGCTTAATATTATTTTCAATGAACTGATTTTAAATTGGCTATGTATTTTTAAAATGTTTATTACAGACATTTTTTTAAAAATACTAATATGTAGGAATTTTATTACATATTATAAATCTATTGAATTTATATTAAATTGCAAAAATAATAGGTAAATGCAGAAATTTTATTTTATTTAAAAAGTTAAACAAATATACATATAAAAGTTCTATTTCTTAACTTATGCATGTAGAATATTTTTATCTTTTTCATAAATATCTTAACAGTCTTTTTAATATCATTACTTCTTACATATTAATAATTATTGTAAATTAATAATTTCAACCTTCTTTACTGCCATTTTGTTATTACAGTATTAGGTTTTAAATTGATTTTTCTCGTGATGAGTATCATGCAGTTTAAACTTTTAAAAGTAGATCAAAAAATAAATTAAATATAATTGTCAAAATATGTGTTTTGTGTGTTTTTAAAGTAAAATTTACAGATTCAATACTTGTAAAATTCATTCTATACTATAAATGTCTAAGAAAATAAATTAGGTTTTTATATTTTAATTAATATTTAAGGAATACTAATATTCCAAAAAAATTAATATATATGGTTCTCAATTTTCTTCATAATATAAGAGAAAAAAATATTAGATATAGAAAATATTTTTAACATGTTCTCAAGTTATATATTGTGTATATATATATGAACGGAGTAAGTAACAATTATAGTTGTTTATTAAAGCCTATTATGTGACAAAATTTAAGCTAATTCATAATTAAACAGGGCAACTTAAAATTGCAAATGAAGTTCCTGTAAAAAATTCATATTATATGTTTGATTTTTCATGTCAAAATTACTAGTATTTACTTTACATTAGTTAAAATGTGTTACACACTCAGCAGCTTGCTTCTGAGAGATAAATTGTTCTTTGCTTTTGCTTGGCTTTTTTTAGCAAGCGCATCACAGAAATAAGCGATCTTAAAACTTTTTAAAGGTTGTGTTATTTTAATTCATATAATTTATAAAATATTATCATGCAGTACAAAGTAATTAAAAACATTTCAGCTCTTAAAAATCAAAAGTTTAGTTTGTGGTGTTTATAATTTAAATCCACTACCTCACACACAATTGTTATATTTGTACAACAATTAACTGCAATGAATAAAATAATCTTTCTGAAAAAAAAAACATTTTTTTTTATTGATTATTACATAAACCTTCCTGCTCATATAAATATTTTACTTGTTGATTGTTTTTAATATTTCTGTTTGTAATTCGGTGTTGGGATATTCAATGTCATTACAATCTAATTCTTAAAACACTTCACTAGCATTTTTATTCACATGTTCATTCACACTGGCACAACTGCTTAGGAATCACTTATTTTTCAGTAAGCCCTTAAGCATGAAAACATTTTTAATGTCAAGCACTTGTCACATAATGTATTAAATTATTCCAAAAATTAACTTTGTGTATATTTGAACTGTAAATTAAAGTTTAATTGTAAAAATTTATCTTTAAACTATTCAATCTGATATTCATACCTTATTATATTCTTTGTATATTTTTTTATAATCTGCATTGCATGTGCCTTGAGCATTTAATCAAAATTAAAATGACATTTAAAAAATGTATAATTAATAACCAGTGGCATAGCTTGCCTGAAATTCCTGCACTTTAGCATTTGATCCTTTTTGTCTCTTTGTTTATTTCCTCCTTCCCCAGTGGAGTCCTTTGGAGGCAGCAGTAAGTGTCACACAATATCCTCTGTGTCCTCTCCTTGTTTTATTCTATTAATGCATGTTTCTCTCTTTTTTTTTTTTTTTTTTTTCTTTCTTTTTAGTTGTCTTTTTTCTTTTGTTTACTCTCATCTCTACTCGTTGGAGTCTCAATTTGTTGTGTTTACTGTGATCAAACATGTATATTTTCTGAAACTGAGAGATTTCTGCACCATTTTGTATTTCTGAGGATTAATTAATATATTTTAGGATGATCAAACATGCTAAATGAATTTGTTCAATATATATATAAAAAAAATCTACATTAAGGGATTATGATAATCTTATTGTAAAGCAGTCTGATAGTAGAACCAGTAGGTCAAATCATAACTATTTCTGTAATAGTCATTATATTAAATATGGAGGGCTCCAACATGTTAAATTAAGTTGAGTATCAAAATTCTCAGGTAATATAGTGTGAAATTTACGTTCATCGCAGTACTCAGATATGTAGTCTTTGCGTGATATTAATGCAGATATACACTAAACCTTTCTTTTATATATCTACAAGGGTAAAAATATTTTCCAAAAGCATTAAATATGCTCAAAATTTGTTTGAATTTTTAAAATAGAATAGGAAAAAAATCTTAAAAGAGAAAAAAAAACATTTCACTGAATAGAATTAAAAGGTATTATCTTCATCAAAATATTTACATAACTTTTTCATAGTTGATATTTGATGGCACATATTTCTTTTGCAAAGGGTAATGTGAAGAGCCAAAGCATTTTCTTTTCTGTATATATTGTATAATTTCAGTGAGGTAATTTCTGATTATGGTTAGGTATATTAATAATTTGATATACCTAAGTATTTATGTATGTTATAAGTATTAAAACAAATTTCATTCTAAAAATTAATGCTTAAAATCTCTCAGCTTCAATGCAAAAAGTTACTTCTAGAAAATTATAGCAAAAGTGTTATGTACATGATGAAAAATAATATGATTAGAATGATACTGTACTTTCAATGAAAAAAAAGCAAATGAAATACATATAATTTTCTACCAAATGTGCCTCCAACGACTTTTTATTTATTTTATCTTTCAACTTTTTATCTTATGTTCTAATCAACAAGAATATAAAAAATAATGCATGTATGGTTATTTAATTTTAATTATTTTTCTTCATCCAGTTGGTTTTCTATTCTTTTTAATTTCGATTTTTGGCTGTCATAAAAATCATGAAATTTAAACTATTTGTAAAGTAATAAAAATTATAATGTATTCATATAATATGTATTCATTTAATATATATGTTTTTTTTTTTTAAATTTGCAATTAGATATCATGTTTATTTTAGTGAAACAAACTACATAAAGTTTGCTCTTTATCATGTTCTAAGAGAATGTAATTGGTGTTAGAAGCTCTCTTAGAAATGCCTAATGAATCAAACTCTTGCTTTTTCGTATTCAGTTTTTTGCTTGAAGTTTTAAGAATTAAACACAGAAATGTGAAAATTGCTCTTTCATTATTCATTTTAAAATTTTGAGTTGTAATAATAATGTTTTCTCCCTTTTGCACTATTTACTTGTAAGTATTTTTAAATAAACAATTCTTTTAATTATTTTCAATGGTCAGAATAATTGTTGTCTAATATTCAACATTTTAGACATATGTAATCATACTAAAAAGATAACTTCTTTTTCTTTATTTTTTAAATGTTAATTTCGTAATTGCATATTTTTTTAAATCCTTCAAAATGAGTAATCAAGAGTAAATTACTAACTTATAGTAGTTTAAATTAAAGTCGAAATCTATTAAAAAATCTTAGTGTAACATTATTTTTCTAACGAAACTTGTGATGCATTTGTTAATTTTCATATTTTTCTCTTACATTAAGAACCTGGTAGTGCTCCCAGAAATGTTCAAGCCAGGCCACTGAGTTCCAGCACTGTTGTCATTCAATGGGACCCTCCAAAAGAGCCTAATGGACAAGTGACTGTAAGTTGGAATATTTAACCAGTTGATTAATTGTTCAAAATTTTATTTTTATCAAACTACTCTTGTATATAAATATTATGTTCAGAAATTAACTTTCAAATTTTAAAAAAAAATCATTCAAAACTTTCTTTTCTTTTGTTACATAATTATTAGATTTTTCTACAGTTACATTGTATTTGAAATAAGTATAGTGAACCCTATTAATGTTTTAACTTATTTTATTTATGTAAACCTTTATTTGAAAAATTTTAATTTAATTCGTGATTTCATGGTTAAGTTTTTAATTAAATAGATTTATTTTTATTATGCTAATCGAAGTAATATCAAATTTATAAAATAATAATTCTCCTTTTTAATACTTTTGTTTTGTTGATTAGAGTATACTGCATATTATTTAATTTTAAAATTCTTATAACTGTGAAAAAAATTGTACAATCAAGACTTTCTTTTCTCAATCTCTTTATAAACTTGTAAAATTGATAATATTTTATGTTCCATGTAATTTTATGAAAGATATGTGCAGTATGATATCCTTCTGTTTAAAATCTTGTATACATTTATCTGCTTTGGCTTACATTCTTCAATTTGCTATTTAAGTGCTATAACAGTATTCATTCTAGTCAAGTGTTGTAGAGTGGTCCTTACTGCTTGTCAATTTAATTTTCAATTAGTGTTTTTGTTTTTTCATTTGCATACTTTTGTTTTTTCATTTGCATACTTTTGTTTATATATTTATTTATCTTTGATTACAAAATAAAACATATTTAATAGGTGTAAGAAGAAATAGCTATTTCCATAGTGAAAATTAATGAATAAAGCTGTTGGAACAAAATAGTACCTTTTTATAAAGCCTTTTTTCATAAAACAGTACGTTTTTCCCCAAATTTTTACGCCTTACATATTTTATTGGAATCGAAATCAATATCATGAATTTCAATATTGCTTTATATTGTATAGCTATATAACTTGCTTTCATAGCATGTATTTAGAAAATCACACTACATAAAAACTTTTAAGAGATTTTTTTAAAAGAAAATTACTGTTTAAATTTTGATACAAAATTGCTGTTAACAAAGAAGTAAAATAAATTTACTGAATATTTTTATTGTACTCTGAGAATTCATCTAAATGTTACAAATAGTTATGAAAAATTATTTAATTGCATCTTGAGGAATAATTTTAGAAACTATATCACATATTTATGTGTTTTTATTACATAATTTATTAAGCAGTCATCATTTTAATTTAAAGGTAATATATTTCATTTAAATAAAGTGTTATTTAATGCTTTGCCTTAGTTTCATTTAAAATGAAAAATAGATTAGATCTTGACTTAACTTTCTTTTGACAATATGCAAAATCATTGATTATAATAAACAACATAATGCAAATAGAGTATTAAGATTTAATTCCATTCAAGCTAGTATGTCTTTATTAATTATTTCTTTAATACTGTTCATACTTAAATATTGATAAAGTGGGACATATGTCATAATAAAAAAATATATTGTTTGCTTTATAGGGTTACAAAGTGTATTACACTACACGGCCGAATCTTCCCACCTCAGCCTGGAATACTCAGCCTGTAGATAATAATCAATTAACTACCATTAGTGACCTAACCCCCCAAACAATTTACACCATTCGCATTCAAGCTTTTACCAGTAGAGGACCCGGGCCTCATTCTGCTCCTGTTCAAGTTAAAACACAACAAGGAGGTAAGGTTTTTGTAGCATTAATAAGTCATTTTATTATTTAATTTTTTTATTACAAAAAATAGACTTTGTGTTTGCATAATTTACATTTATGTCTTAGTATTCATAACTTTTTTCTCCTTCATTTCAGTTTTATTTATTTATGAAGGTTTTAAATGTTTGAATATATTAGATGGTTCACAAATTCTAAATGTAGGTTATGATAATCAATGAAAAATAAGTGTAACAAAGAATAAATTTAGTATCAAGAACAAAACTTAGTACTATTGTAGTGCTTCCACCTAAGGAAGAAATTTTCTGAGCAGATCCATGTATATGATATATATATAATAAAAATTCAAATAAACAATACTTAAAGGAATCAATAATCTAATTGTTATATTAAGTCTTTATGATAAATGTTGAAGGAAAAGAATATAAACCTTAAAAAATTATTTTAATTTAAAATTAAATATTATTTAAGACTAACAATTTAAGAAAAAGATATATATTATATATGCAATTGTCCTGCGATGATTTTCGTTCAGTTTGGTCTTACACCATCTCAAGCATTGCGCTAGTTATTAAACATGTGTCTAATTGAAGTATTAATTATAATGGTAACCACTTGATAGCATGATAGAATTCGGGATAATATATATTATGCTATAAAATTAACTTTTCAAATTGAATATTCAAATTGCATCATCTCTTGGAAGATTCTAGAAGATTAAGGTTATATTGAATTGAGTAGTTTTTGATGGAATAGAATAGGAATTGTTTTCTATTTGCTTTTACTCACTCTACTTTTGTAAACTACTTGAGCTTCTGTTTGTGTTCCCCTCCAAGTTGTCTGTATTTGTTTATAAAATGACCTGAAAAGAAATAAATAATGCTCCTTTTATAATATGCCTGAAGCTTCTCCCCAAGAAACCACATGTGTGTGTGTGGTGGGGTGTGTGTGTGTGTATTGATGTCTGTATAAAAATTTAACTGTGTTAGTAAATTTTTACTTGTGGCACTGATGTAGCACTTTTTTAAACACTAATGCAGTATGTGTCTAGAATACTAATGATGTGTCTTGTGTTGCCAAAAAAAATCTAAAAAGTATAATTAGAAATAACCAATAAGCACAACTTTTGTTTTTTATATTTTGTTCATAAATTTCATGAAATGTTTTGTGATAAACAAAATAGCAGATTTCTTTTACGCTTTGTGTGAAAATTAATAGGAAAAGAACATATTTTTGTATTTGTGATATTTTTAAAAAATTATTTTTTATTTTTAAAAGCTAAAATTATGTTTTTAAAAAGGTTAGCATGTTTGATGTAAGTAGGGCTGCAAAGAAACCATGAATAAAAATAGATTAAAAATTCAGCTTGATATTAGAACTTGTCATTGTTCATTTCTACATCTAAAAATATGCCCTAAGCTGTTGACTTAAGAAGATTGAACTTAATTGACTGTTGACTTAAGAAGTATTTATTGTAAATGGTTAATACCACACATACAGTGTATTTAAGACAATATATATTGTTGTAATTAGTGTATAATTTTCAGACCAAACTTTTTTGGGGTTCAATAATGAGATATATTACTTTACTTTAAAAAAAAATTTTTTTTTTTCTCATGGAAATTATAATTGGTGAAGTTTCGCAAACCTCAAAATTGTTATTGAGCATTACACTTGTTTTAACATGCCTTTTAAAAAAATTATTTTATGGTTTTATATAATTTTTATGATAATTTATTGAATTCCTTATTTAAATATATATCTTCATAAGTAACATTAAATTAGGGTGTGTGTTTTTTCTTGTGTTGATAAAATATTCAAATCTAATTCAAAATCAATTTTAAGTAAATTCCCCTTTTATTTATTTCATGAAGCAATTGATTTTTTAAAGTTTTTAGTCATTTAAATCAGAAATTTTCCTGGGAAAAAAATTACTAATTTCATATTTATGATGCTATTTAATTTTGACTTTTTGTATGTATAATTGAGCTTAATGTAATGAATTACTGAGTGTTACTTCCTTTTAAAAGGTCTAGTTCATCAACAATTTCAAGTTTTTCAGGAATTGAGTTTAATTTTTAAAATTTGATTCTGAATACTTGTTTATTTTATGTTCCTTTAGAAACATAGAATAGTCATTTTTTTAATGCCATATTGAGATATTAGGGATGTATTTGTCATTTTATTACTTACTTATCATTTGAAATTAATTATTTATAAATTTATTAATATAACTTTGTTTTTTTAACAAACATACCTTTTTTGCTGTAATTATTGATACAAAGTTTAATCTCTCAAAGTCTAACTGTTGATGTTTTATTTAAATCAGTTTTTTTTATTAGATATTCATATTGGGTACTTTTTTCTTTTACATTTTTTTCTCCTTGTTTGAGAGCAATGCATTTCTATTACTAAATTTTTTCAAAGTATAGAAAAATATTTAAATTTAAATTTTAAATTTTTTTTAAGTGTTGTAATGATACTTGGTTAATGAAGTTGCTCTTATGTTTCCTTTAAAATCTTATGCATTGTAATTTGTTATTTTAGTGATAAATAAAATTTCATACATGTTAATTATATATAATTTTATTTTAGTTCCTAGTCAGCCAAGTAACTTGCGTGTACTTGCTACATCCTCAACTACAGTCCATGTCTCTTGGTCAAAACCATCTCATTCTGGTGAAAAAGTAATTGGATATGATTTGTACTGGAATGATACATTCACTCAACAGCAATATCACCAGAGTTTACCAGACACGGACTCTTACACCTTAACTGATCTCTACCCAGACACACTATATTATGTTTGGGTAGCTGCAAGGTCGCGTCAGGGAGAAGGTGCAGCTACTCCTCCTGCTCAAGTGCGTACGGATCAATATGGTATGTTTAATGGCAGGTAGAATTTTGTTAAAATTTATTTAGATTATCTTCTCTCTCTTTGAGTTCTGAGCTTTCTTATTTAATTCTTAAATATTTCTTAGTTATTGCTTTTCTTTCCAGCTTTTTTAAATTATAGAAGTGCCATCTTAATTTAATGTGAGATTATTTATATATTTAATAAAGTGATATTCATGCTTTAAATTTATTAGATTTTATTTATCTCCATTGTATTTTTAAATAACTTTATGAAAACAATTATCAGCATTTGAGATGGTAAAGTGTTTTAGATAATTTCAACAATTAATATTTTTGAAAAGTTTGTTAGATGTATTAAGAAGTAAATTTAATTTTTGGTTTTGCCATCTTTGTTGTTATATTATTCATAAAGCTTGAAAATTAAATTGTCAGAAAATTTGAAATTTCTTAAGCATATATGATTTTGTTAATCAAAATTAGAAATTAGTTTCAAAAATAGTATTAATATTGCACAGGATTCATTTTATAAAATAATTTACCATGTTCAAATTATGAATTTTTTTTGGCACAAATTTTATTTAATTCAATCATTTCAATTATTAGTTTAAATATTATGATTCTCAACAATAACCTCAAATGCTGATCAGTTCATTTTCTCATGTAAAAGAAATCAATCCATTTCATTTCTCCACTGGAAATAAACATAATGTATATTGTAGAAATGGCCATTATAATGTTCTTATAGTGACAAAAACAGAAAGTTGCCAGTTCTCCCAACCTTTTAAAATTAGTACGTTTTTCTTTTCCCTGCAAATAGCATGAGGACCAAGTATTTTCTACTCATTCCCTCCTTCAGAGTACTTGTATTATTTATTTTTAATTTCTTTACAGCACGCATGCATCGCCTAATCAGAGTGCTGTTTCTTTTGCCTAGTTTTGTGCTGCACACGTGCTGTGCTCTTATTACTTTATGTACTCTTTTAAGACTGTAGGTAATTGAATTGAAATGGTAGAAATGTAAAATTAGAAGAATATGAAGCTTGTGAAATTTGTTTCAATATTCAATTATTCAATTAAAATTTTTTGATGGTTTATAACCTTAAAAATCCATTTTTTATTGTGTTCAATTAAACTCGTGTTTAAGAAGAGAAAGAATTGAATTTTCAATCAAATTCAAGCTTAAAAGATGGAGTAATATTTAAAATTTTCTTCCTTCACTGATTTATAATTTAAGTTAAATAACTGTCATTAAGAGAGAGAAACTTTGGGGATGGGGTATGAGCAACTTGAAAAGATTCGTTGGGTGTCTGTATACTTAAATCAATGTTTTTTACTCTTTTGATGGAATAAAAAAATTGTACTTTAGAAGTTCAGGCTAATTCCTATTATGGAAAATTTTTACTTGCTGTATAATAGAGTGATTTATTATTAATGTCCCATATGTGTGTAATATATTTGCGAGGATGGCACCTCTAGAATAATTGAAGCAAATGTCTCTAGTCCTAAGTCTCTTCCTTCCCCTTAATCATTACTTAATGATATAAATATGGTAATTTATGGTTAAATTTATATAAATAATTATATGTACGCATTCTGCTAATTACTGATATCAAATTTCATGAGATAAGTATGGTACAGAATATTTTTCTCTTTTTTTAAGTATTCATAATTTTCTACCCAAAAAAAAGTTCATTTCAATGCATAAAAATTCTTGATAGGAATCTACTATTCATGTTTTAGAAGTACTTGATGTGTTCTTTATTCTCTAAAACAAAATTTAAGAATGAAAAATATATTAAAAGTGTCATCAGTTGTATCACTGTGCTTTTACATAAATCAACTGTGATAGTTTTAAATGTTCGGTAATATTAGATATGATAGCCATTTTTCAACATTGAACCCATTTTAGGTAAGAAAATTGTCATCATAAATAATCCTTTTTTTTTTTGCTTGCAAATACCATAATTATAAAATCATAATCTTGAATTTTAAAAAAAAGTTGAAGACTTATTTAAATTATTTGTCTATTATAATTCTTTGAGTAGTTAACAGTTTGCGTACATAACAGTATTTTAATTCAAAAACCATTTTTCTTATGTTAAAATCATTATTATTTTTTTAATTTTATTTATTATTTCTCAATTGTAAGTTTTTTAATTTAGTAATTTTTGTTTTATAATTTGTGCCTATACACACATCTTTTATTTTGATAGATAAAATCCATTCTCTCATTTTTAATTTGTTTCCTTGAAATAAATTGTGTAAATATTACCATTATTCAAAAAATTTTCAGCAACAATGAAGTAGGGTTTTTTTATATTTAAAAGTTTTACTTTAATCAATTGATTACTTAGTATTAGAAAAGAAAATTTAAATCTGTTAATTTTTTTTTTTTTTTTTAATTTTTATGAATGTTAATATTTAAAATGCTGTAAAAAATAATAATTACTATAATTTTCTGTATAAGGAAAAGAAATAATTAAAACAAAATAAAAGTGTGTGTATAAAATTTGCACCTTTTTCCCCTTAAAAATTAGTTTTTGTTACCTTTTTATTTAGAACTTGTTGGAAAAAAAATTACTAAAACTTTGTAATTGATTTTTAACTTAGGCTCTGGTTATGTTTATCCAAAGCATATCTATTCAATTTTTGTTTTCAACATAAACATTTCATTCAGCTAAAATATAGATAAATTTGCTGATAACTTAGATTTATCTAGCAACATTTTTCCCTCTCTTGTTTAGTGACTATGAAATAAAATTTAAATCTTCATCTTTTAATTTTTTAACTGTTTTGTTATTGCTCATAAAATAAGCTCAATGATATGATTTTTTTTTCAACAAGTTTAAAGTAGAGTTTTTTTGTTCTCTTTCTGTCTTTTTGATTGAATTTTTATTTTTGAATTTTTTATGTTTTAAAAGGTTTTTTATTTTATATTTTTGGTAAATTTTTAACATGAAAAGATGCAGATTATTTTTGTATTGCCATATTATTTTCCTGCACTTGATATTTATTTTAATATTTTCACTGTTTTAAATCCCCTTATAAATCTGTAGCTCCTCGTAGTTTTCATTTTCAAATTTGGTTTATTATATTTTGCCTAAATAAATTCGGATCACTTAATTTTTTTTAAAAAAAATGGCAATCACAAAATAAACCATGCATGTTTTCATTAGATACATAGGCAAATTTTAAAAATCTCGAGCTATTTTTGCAAACTTCATTGAAGCTTTTTGAGCACTTGATCAGCATCAAACACTGAAATCCTTTTTGAAAACTGCTTTCATATACTGCTTAAGGCATTGCAAACATTGAAACCCTTTCAAAAAAACTGCTTTCATTTACTGCTTAAGGCATTGCATCTATATCAAATATATGACATTACAATTGATATCATAAGACACAATTAGAAGAAAAACACTCCTCTTTAATAGGTTTGATATGAAGTATGGTATTGGAAATAATTCTATGATTCGTACGTTTGAAAAACTTTCTAATTCTTAAGTGTTGTTTTCTGTTGTTACAGATTTGGGTGTGTACATACTTTGAAGTATCTCAATTTGCAACTTTTGTTCTCCGATTTTATCGTATAAATGTAACAAAAATTGGCATAAAAATTGATAAATTTAGGAACCAGAAAGTTTTTAAATTTATATTCTGAATTTTCTATGGTATTTTATAATGTATCACAGAACATATTCTTAAAATGTGTAACGTAGTTTTCATTGTAATATTAAAAATTTACAAAATGTTGTAGAATTTTGCTGTTAAATTTTAGTATTTTATTGTCCAGAAAATAATAAATTTGTTTTTAAAACCATATGTGTTTTACAATAAGTATTTAATGTTGTATTTATTTCCAGTACTATAATTTCATATCAGTACTTTAACCATCACATTTTATTATATTTTATGCATTTTACCCTATTTCGAAGCAGAATTTCTATTGACAGTTGACTTAAAAAACATGTGAAGGTATTTTCATAAATGTCAAGTATGGGAAACTGGCTATTTGACATTGAACAAAAAAAGAGAGAGAGAGAACAGCCACAAAAATGTCCTACCACTGCACATGTCGCACTCTTCCCTCCTTTCCCTACCTCCCTACAGTGCCTGGCGCCCCTCCCCAAGAAGTTCGCGGCAATGCCGTAAATTCCCGCTCCCTCCAAGTCACCTGGAAACCCCCTCCCCGTGAACAACAGAATGGCGCCATCATCTATTATAAGGTCAAGTACTTAAAGGCTGAATATGGAGATGACTTGGCTAAAGCTCAAGAGATCAGAGTTGAAGCTAACCAACGGTCATACTTGATAGCAGGGCTGGAAAAGTGGATGGAGTATAGAGTCTGGGTGATTGCCGGAACGGAGGTGGGCGATGGTCCACCTTCGTTACCGATTATTCTACGCACAGATGAGGATGGTATGTATGCAAAGACCTCTCCCTATAGATACCTGTTAATCATTCACTTCTCTTTGTTTCTATTTGCATGCCTATGAAATTCTCAAATGATGTGGTTCCATTTGTTAAAAGGAACTCAATTTATGTTTTAAAAAATAGTTGATTTTAAAATTTGTATTTAACTTTAATACTGTGAATATTTTTAAATAAAGGAGGATGTCGTTTTACCAATTAAAAGTCCCTGGCCAAGGCTTTCAATTGGTAAACTGATCAGATGCTTTGAGAAAATTATTTGTATCATCATTTAATGGAACTGATCATCATTACTGAGAGTTTCTATTGGTGTTAATAACCTGCATCCTTGCTGTTAAGCCAGTAATATATTGCATGATTTTTGCATGTTTTTTACCTGGAATTGCTTGTCTCGGTCTGCTGGCAACTCTCTCCTATTCCCAATTTACTCGTTTTCTCTTTGAACTACTTATCAAACATCCGACCTTCTATGTGTTATTTTTTACTATCTATTTCCGTCATTTTGAATGTATCAGATTTTTATGAAATTCTCATCTATATGTATTGATTGGATTTTGCTTATGTATTTACTAACCTGTTGAAATTTTTACCTTTATATGTTGTGTTAATAACAATGACTAATATTCTTTCAATCCAAGTAATAAAATTCTTTTTCAGCTTTTTATTAATATGTTTACAGATTGTTTAAAGTATATATTTCATTTATTTGAAATTTCTTGAAATAATGCATCACCACTATGTTTTGTATCTTTATGCTTCTTGATTTAATGTATGTAAAATATCTTACTGTTTCTTTTTGAAGTTTGTGATGTATACTCATTCTATTTTTAAAAGTTTAAAGTAATATTCTGTTTGCAATCATTTGGAAAAAAATGGTAAGTCAAGAATCGGTAACTCTTAACCTGCTGAAGCTGCAACATTTATGCTAGGTTTTATTTAATTAATGTATTACTTTTGCTTGTCATTTTTTCGAATATCATGGTTAATTGTTTTTTGTTTTTTTACTTAATTTTTAAAATGTTTCTGTCATCCAGTATTAAACTGATAGCATATTTTGTTAATATATTTTTTGTCTACTATTATCACTTATATTTATAATTATTTTTCTGTGGTTATCCACCAACGAGTTACCTGCACTAAATTTGCTTTTTAAAATAATGCATCTGTTTTCAATAGTTCCTGGAGAACCAAGACAGGTAAAAGTTGGTGCAATTAACAGTACAGCCATTACTGTGAGGTGGAAGCCTCCAGCTAATAAAGATCGTAATGGTTTGATTCGAGGTTATCAGATTCATGTTCAGGAAGTAACAAGTGAGGGGGATTTAGTGAATGAACCTAAAAGATATGATGTTGCTGATGAAAATGCTGAAGAATATAATGTTACAAAGCTCCAACCTGAAACTCTGTATGCAGTTCAAGTTGCTGCTGTTACCAGGAAAGGGGATGGTACAAGAAGCCGTGTGAAGACACAGAAGACACTTGGAGGAGGTATGTAATACAGAATCATTATTTTTCTCTATAATTATAGGAATTGTACTAATGTTGAATTATATTCCTTTTATTTCTAAGTATTGAAGAATATACATAGTTCTCTCTAAACTAATATAAAGTGATTTTCATTTTTTCCACCTTAACCAAATAAAAAAGGTCAATATAAAGAAGATTATATATGATACTAGTAGATGAAGATTATTACATCATTTAATAATTTTCTGTTGAGTGTACATCTTATAGTTTTTTGGATGAGGCAAATTGTACAATGCATGGTGTATTACATCGGAAGTGAAGAACAGAGCAATGTGATGCAATTGCTTGCAATTTGTTCTTTCAAGATCTGACTTTAAAAGGCTGCAATGAGGTCTTAGATCTTGTTTATATGTCAAAAAATTAAAGATAAAAAATCATAGAACTTCTCTCTTAAAAGATTTTTTTTTTTTTTTTTTAGTTTTTCATACATTAATTCAGTAATTAAAGAGGAATTTGCACTTGCCCAAGTTACTCTAGCAATCCTTCTCTATTTTCGACTCTCCTTGTCAACCAATTTGTATCTTTTCTTCACTTTCATGTCTAGACCACAGTTAAATCTTGTTTAGTGCAGCAAAGCCATATCTGGCTTTTGCACCAATAAAGTTTACTTTCTCTCACTTTTCACTAAAGAGGAATTTGGTAAACAAAATGTTAAAAAATGTGAACTTATTAATTATTATCAGTAAATTGTGCATTCAAAATTTCCATATATATTAAGGGAATTTCTTACTTTACCGTATGCATGTAATGCAAAATTTTTACTAAGCATATAATTGTTTGTACAGTTCCTACTCGACCTGAACTGACTGCTCAACTTATACAAGAAGAACCTAACCTTGTTGCCCAACTTCAGTGGTCTCGTCCTACAAATATATATGGTCAACTAGTTAACTACAAACTGAGATATGGTCGTTCAGATACCCAACAGATGGAAGAATTGACAATTAATCCATCAGATGAAGTTCATCAAATTCCAAATTTAGGTAATTTCTTTATTGTCATTTATGTAGAATGCAGATTTCACTTTCATGAATTGGAATTAGAGAATTCTTTAAATACTTGCTTATTTCCTATTTGTTTGTTACATTTTTTTATTGTAAAACAATTATTTTATGTCTGTATTTGACATCAATTTATATTAGAGCAACTTTCAACATTTGATTTATTTTCTTAATCTAATTTATTTTCTTAATCTTAATCATTAGAATCATACAAACAGCTCAAAAGTTAGTTGATTCTAAGACTATTTTTTTGTTATATTAACAATATCTAATTTTATATATTTCTTTCATTGTTTTATCTTTATTTAATTATCAAAATATCTAAAATAAAAAAGTAGAACCAATTTTTTTTTTTAAAGAAAGGATTTTTTAAATTCAAACCAATCAAGGCTTTACTATTGTAAAATGTGTCACATTAAAATAATTTTTTTTTTCTTTATTTAATCAAAAGTTCAAGTTTCAATGGTTATATTGTAAAAAAAATATCATCTTATGCATATAGTTTTTCTTGTTATATACATAAATATTAATATTTATCACTGTTTACAAAGTTATCTTTTTTTTACATAGAATATATATTTAAATAATTCATTTTCAGATCGAGGAGCACGTTATGAGTTTTATCTGTCTGGTAAAAATAATGTTGGCTGGGGTCAAGAGGCTTATACATACCTTGATACTCCTGAAGGGGGTAATGTAATCTTATTCATTACTTTTTGCTGAATTCTCATATTTTTTAAGAGGTTCTATGTTTATGACTCATTGGTAGGTTAAATTATTTGTATTTTCTCTTCTCTGCTGTAATTTTTTGCATAAGGAAATTTAAATATAACAGTGTCACATAAGAATATCTGCTTTTTTAGAATTTCTTTTTAAATTAACAGTGTGTACAATATCATTCATTTGTTTTTTAAAGGGTTTTTGATAAACTTTTTCAAGTGTTGATATTTAATTCATACTAATTGTAAAAGGAGTGTGTATACGATATGTAGCTTGTTTGTATTAGTTTTTGGATTTTATTTTATTATTAATAAAACCATTTGTAATAGTTTATTTAATAAAAGACTTATTATATGTATTTTACATTTGGTTTTAATTCCTTTTAAAGATTTATTGTTCATCTGTACAACAGGAAATAATTTTTATTGAAGTATTGTAATATAATTACAATAAATATTCATTTTAATTCCTGTAATCATATTATTTTGATAATCTCATATGAAAAAGTATCTCATGACACTTGAATAGTGACAAGAACATTTTTGTAACAGTTCCAACTGCACCGCCTCAGAATTTATCACGTCGTTTACAAAGTCCCACTGGTGTTGTTATCACCTGGAGTCCCCCAGTTCAACAATTTAAAAATGGACGCATCACTCACTATGGCATGAAATTCCACAAAAGCTCCGATGGTTCAGTTATAGAAAGAAACACAACTGAAACTAGAATGGTCTTTAGGTAAGAAAATTTCACTGTGTGCTTGTCTCTGGTTAGTTATGCAAGTTTTTTTTATAGTATTATAACTTTTTTTTTTGTTTCATGGGTTTAAACTTAGTTTTAAAATATTAATGAAATGTGCTCTAATGAGCTACACAGAATGCTTTCTTTTACTAAGTTGTTCCAAAATAATTGTAATTGAAGAATATTTAAATGAACTTTTTTGGTTTTTAATTGTAAAATTTTCTAAGAAATTAATATATTTATATACATACATGATGAATTATTGATAAGTTTTATAGTTAATTTGTAGATCTTGATTTTTTGACATATTTTAAATTATTTCATGGAAGTCATGTCTCAAGAAATAAACTGTAATTAACAATCAAAAGTTTATTTAACATTAGACACGAGAGAAGGAGCAAATACTTCGGAAAAAGGGCTACTGGCACAATATGCGTTTTTTCGCTTAATAGCTAGATCAGAAGAGAGAATATATTTTCCTTGCTTGCTTACAAAGAAGTTGAATCTAGGGATTAAGCTGGATCACATGCGAGACAATAGAGGGATCTTAAGGGAAATCTTCCTACTGGTTTGGGGAGTTGGAAAATGCCATTCTCTGCAGATTTACAGTCTGTGATTAAATAAATTAAATTAAAAGATTAAATGGAATTGTATCAGAAAATAAAATGAACTTCCCAGTATGGTAGTTAAAGTATGGGGAAAAAGAAGAAAATAAATTTAAGTGGATTATATATAATATATATTGTACTAGTTCAAGAAATTGTATTTATAAACGCTAACAACTATTTTGTCATAAAGATTTATAAATAAGTAATCAATCTAATGTAAAAAAAATTTCTCTAGCAACTTGGATGAAAATACTGAATATACATTTCAAGTAAATGCATATACCAAAAAAGGCGCTGGGCCATGGAGTCCACGAATGACTGTGCAAACCCCTGGAGATGTTCCTCCTGCTCCAACAAATGTCCAAGCTGTTGCAACATCTGATCAATCTGTTGAAGTCTGGTGGGATCAAGTGCCATATTTTCTGGATATTCTAGGATATGAGGTTAGTATATAAAATCCAATGCTTCTCTGTGTTTTATTTGGTGAGAAAAAAAGATATTGACTTAAAATTTTGGTTTTGCTTAGTCTTGAATTAATGAAATTGTATGTAAATAGTTAAATCTTAAGAGATCCATTATTGCTTTAGTTTTATTATGTTATGTTGCACACAGATGGGTTTTTTTTTTTTTTTTTTTTTTTTGTATTAATGAAATATATCCTTTTGGTTGTTTGTGCATAATTTGTTTATATTAAATTATTATTTATGATCATAACACATTTAACTAACCACATTACAGTTTACCTCAAATGTCATTCAGGCATATAATTATTATTATTATTATTTTTTTTTTGTGTGTGTATTTTGTGATATTTTCAAAATGTCACGAAGGAATATGCAATTTTAGATCAGATTATTCTGTTAAGTGATAATGAAAGGAACCGTCAATAGATTGTTATTATTTTTTTTAAATATGAATATATGTTATTATACTTCTATTTTTATAATTATTAAATGATTATTAAGATTTATTTTCTTCTGATGTATTAATAATAAAAATTATTGGGGGGAGGGGTATTGTTCAACCTGTATCAATCTCATCTCAACTAACTGTTTTGTATATCCTAATTTCTGTCTCATATACAAGTACTTGATTTTATTATCTTTGAAATAGGTATTGTACATTCAGGCACCTGTTGAAGATCTTGACAAGTGGAGTAATAAAAGTGTTCCCCTGACTTGGTCGGCAGAACTAACTGGATTAGATAGTCATGCTATGTATGCTATCAGAGTAGCTGCCAGAACACGTACAGATTTGGGTAGATTATCAGAACTTATTACTGTACGAGTTGCACCTACAGGTATAAATGCATATTTCTTTCAGATTTTCATAAATGATTCATGAAGTTTTATTAAGCTTACATTTATTGGAATGTAAACTTATGTGTTTCCATAATTGCTTTATTAGATGTACCAACTCAATTGAGAGCACAAGATGTGACTACTCACAGTATGTCTTTATCATGGAGAAGACCTTCAAAATTAGATCCTATTAAGTACAAGGTAGGCTAATTTTATTCATATCATATAATTTAAATTAGTATTATATTCATTTCTTAAATATTTGCTTTAGATTGTATTAAGTTGTTTGGTAGATAAAAATAGATAAAAAAATAATTAATATTATTCAAAATTAAAAATATAATTTCATAAAATACTTAACTAAGAAAAAATATGCTTGTAATTTCAAAACAAAATTTTTTATTCCCTTTTGACAAAGTTAGCTCATCGATTACAGAAATAATGGTAAAATGTGTGATAAATAAAAACAAGGTAAAACTTTTAAATGCTACGTAAAAACAAAATTAATGTTGTTTGAATTATTTATGTGTGTATTATGATATTATTACTCTTATGGAAAAGTGATTAAGAGAGAATATGTGTTACTAGGAAATAAAAATTTAATGAATTCTTCATTGAACTTAGTAATATTTCATAAAGCCTTTTATCAAAAGTCTGAATTGAATTCATTAACAAAATAATTAAGATTTTTAATGTATTTATGCAAAATTGGCTGTGTATACAATAGCCAAAGAGGACACAGAATATTTATTAACTATAAAAAATAACTCCATATTTTAAATTTGCTGCACTGAAATGATACAATAAATAATCAGACTTTCAATTCTGAATGATTACTGTTTTCATTTGTTTTAGATATCGTATGGAGCTCATAAGGAGTTTTATGACAGTCAAGGCAATCTACAAAAACTACCAATTCCAACTCATACCGTTTTTGTTGATGCAAGCACAACAAATTACTCTGTTGATAATCTGATGCCCTTTACCAGTTATCAAGTCAATATTACTGCTGTTCCTGCGGAAGAGACTTTTAGACCACCTGCTAAAATTACTGTGACCACAGCCATGGCAGGTAAAATAATATTTGTTCTTGTCTCAATGTGTGTGTGAAATATCTTTTTATGGGTAAATTTATTTTTTAGATTTTCAAAAATCTTGAGATTCTGAAATTTTTATTCTTTATTAGTAAAAAGATTTTTTTTTTTTTTTACCTTTAAATTTGAAATTAAAAAATTTGGAAACACTTCTAAAATAGTTTTTATACATTGTGGTTTTTTTTCTTAAAATGAGACCTTACTCTAATATTTTCGTAATCAATCCTTTTTATCATCTCGTTTATTTTGCTTGCCAATTTTTCTATTTTGCTTCTTTTCATGAGAGAATTCATTGCACATGTATCCATTAACTTCAAGTTATAACATACAAATGCGTGGAATAAATATTCCATCAATCTTCATGTCTAAAATCAAATTTTAACAAATGATAAATAATAATTGTTAAAATATTTTTTTGCTTTTGCATACTAATTAATCCTAAAATTGCAGCTCCAAAGCCTATGGTGAAACCTGACTCATTTGGTGTAAAGAATGGCTGGGAAATAACTGTCATTTTGCCTAAGGCTTCTGAAGAGTATGGGCCTATCAGTCATTATTTTCTTGTGGTTGTTCCTTATGAAGAAGCAACTAAAGATCCTGGAGAGTTTACAATAGATGAAGTAAATTTCATTTGTCGTTTACAATCCATTATAGATGTCATACTTATTTTTTTACTACTATTCATTTAATTAGAAAACCAGTTATATGATTGAAACTTCTTTTTTTATTTATTTACCTGTTAATTAATTTATCCAACAATATTTTGAACTAATTTTGTGTTCCTTTTTTTAGTTGACTGCCACACCGTCAGATCAAGTTGGGCCCTACATTGCTGCTAAATTTTTACATCGTTCCATGCCGGAAATTTTTCCACTTGGTGATGGGAAAATGTACAATGGTTATCTAAATAGAAGATTATTGCATGATCAAAAGTACAGCATATTTGTTCGTGCAGTTGTGGACACCCCTCAGAAAGTAAATAATTGCTTGTTATTTAATAATTATTAATTGTAATTTAAAGTGTGTAGTTTTTTTTTTTTTTTTTTTTCTTTAGAAAATATAATTTTTTTCAACTGTTAATTTTAACCTTTTGGAATGTTAGTTGATATTCATTTTTATAAACCAAAAAGAGTAAATAAAATGGGATTTTTAGGAAAAGGATTTAGTAATATCCAAATTAATGTTATAATGAATTTCAAATAGTTTGAAGTAGAAACTTATTTCATGGTGTGTTATTAACCTTGAATATATATCTAAAGGTTATCAGGATATAAAGGAAATTTAAAATATCTTGAGTTATTTATTTAGAATGCTATTTAGTATTACTAAAAGTATTTCTACTATTAGCATTCAAAATCTTTTGGAATCAGCTATGTTATTTGGGAAATATTTGTAAATTAATTTGCTAAGAAGTGATTATCTGCAGGATCAATTTCTTAACCATTGATAATTTCTAAACTCATTGATTTGGTTAATATTAATCTTGTTTACTTTTCATGTAATGCATTTGTTCTTCAGATAAGAATCATATCAATAAAATAACTCTAAGAATATGATTGAATAGTTATAGTGTAAAACTTGTTTTTTTTTTCATTTCAATTTTAAATAAACTTCTATTACATTTGTGTGTGCGTACATACATGGGTATTCTGATTTCTTTTAATCATAAAAATATTTTAAATTTCTTTTCAGAGTCTTTACACAAGCAGTCCATTTTCTGTTCCTTTAAGTCTTGACATGACACCTATCCGTGGACCTACTCCGGCCATCGATCCTGGCATAAGAGACAGAAATGATCTTCCTGATATGTCACAAATTAATAGTGACAGTGATAAGGCACAAATTATCTGGATTGTTGGACCTGTAATAGCATTAATTTTGATAACTTTCTTTGTCATAGGGGTATTTTTGATGAAAAGGTGAGTGTTTTTTTGCATTGAATATTTTCCATATTAATCTGAATGATTAAAATGTACTTTTATCAAGCTCTTTTTTTAAAAAAAAATAATAAAAAAAACATTCAGTTACTTATTACTTTAAACATGCTTTAAGTACATGTTATGTTAGTTTGCAAATGTGTTTACTAAGGAAGATATGGAAGATATTTTTATGAGTAAGTATGTTTTTAATTTTAACAAAAAATAATTATCTTAAGTAATTTTAAATTTTGATAGGCTTTAAAATAATTTATGTTAAGTAAATGAATTTGTTAAATCTTGCATAATAAACTAGTGATTTAAATAAATATTTTTTAAATATATATATGTATGTTTTTACTATTAACTCTGAATATGTGACATTTATTTCAATTAATTTAAAAAATTTATGGAAGGATTAGTAGAATTTTTATTACATCGTATAAACTATTCTTTAATATACTGAATGCTTTAAAGGATATTCAAAACTGTTGTAAAAAAGGAGTGACTTTCTTCAATTTCACGAAATTACTGCAACCTTGATAAATTATATGAGTGAAATGCCTTTACATGTGATTGTTGCCATCTATTTTATGTCAGCAAATACTATTGCATGGCTTCAAAAAATTTCTAAATCAAATTAAGGATATTACTTTTGCTGCATTAAATATAATTTCCTTATTTATCCTTATTTTTATAGTTTCTTTTTAGTTACTACCTTTTTCATTACTTTTTGTTAAATTGCTCTCTCAGGTTTATTTTTTTACCTGAATTTTTGCTGCTTTAAATATTTTGTTTTGTTTCCTTTTCTTTTTCCATTTTGTTTTGTTGCCTTTCCATTTGGTTTGCTTTGGTTTCTTCTGAAATGTTCAGTGTGGCAGACGCCATTGTTACAGGAATTTCCCTCAACTCTATAGAAGGCGACAAATGGCCAAAACCCCTGGAGGAGAGACCACCATGAAGTTACTGATGACCACTGCTGAAAGGGAGCTGCCCACACATCCCACTGACCCGGTGGAGATTCGTCGAATGAACTATCAAACCCCTGCTATGATCAATCATCCTCCAATTCCTATCACAGAGCTTGCCAATCATATTGAGATGCTGAAAGCTAATGATAATCTGAAGTTCTCTCAGGAATATGAGGTACTTGACTAATGACTTGTTAACTATGTTTTGTAAATGGGTTAAGCGAGAGAAAATGTCACATTGAAAATTCCCTCTAATTTTCAATTTTTCATTCAAATGGCATTGTTTCTATCTTTTGACCAAGGTAACAATGTATATATTTCTGAAAAATTACAGTGGTAACTCTAGCAATAATTTTATTTGAATATTTTTCGTATAAAATGTAGGTAGTTATCATACCTGATGTCTGCATTTTGTTATACATATCAAAATACATAATTATGATGATTTTTTTTTATCTTTATTTAAAATAATACTGTTGTATTGTATACAATTTTGTCTCTTAAATTTGTGTATGATGTTATGATACATTACTTTAATTTTGTGAAGAAAGTTTTCATAAACATTTCTCAGAAAAATATATAGATATTTGAATAGGATTTTGTTTTATTGCTGTTTTGAAATTATTTATGAGCAAAAAGTAATGTTAGAAAGTCTGTTACAGATACATTATTGAAATTCACTAGCGAAAATCTGACAAAATAAATTCTGTACATAGAGGTTACTGTCATGACGATAACAAAATAAGAATAAAAAATACTCTTTAAAATATATATTCTGTCACTAATTACAATATGTGGTTAACTCTCAAAATATTAAAAGATCAATAGTGATATGACTTGTTGTCTTAAAGAGAATGGATAGATTTTTTTAAAATTAAAATTTGAATTCTTGTATAATACTACTTTTGAATACCATGATATTCCTTCAAAAAAGTTTCAAAACTCTTTAGTATTTCATATCAGCTATATTTTTTAATATGATTTTTAATTATTTGAGATAAATTGTATGATTTGAATATTTATGTGGATTCCATTACACTAACAAAAAGGGAAATAACCTCGCTTAAGTTGCCATTGTTTTATTTCATTAGTTTCAACTTGTAATGATTTTTCAAAAGGTATATAAATTGATGCATTCATTATTACCATCATAAACATTAATCAGCATTTCATTTAGATTTTATTATGAATTGTTATATGTATATGTTATTTATGCAATATTTTATGCATGTGCAGTCTATAGAACCTGGTCAGCAGTTTACTTGGGAGAATTCCAATCTTGAAATCAATAAACCAAAGAATCGTTATGCTAATGTGATAGCCTATGATCACAGTAGAGTTGTCTTGCAAACATTAGATTCTGTTTCTGGTTCTGATTATATAAATGCAAACTACTGTGACGGGTACAGGAAACAAAATGCATATATAGCTACTCAAGGTCCTCTTCCTGAAACATTTGGAGACTTCTGGAGAATGGTTTGGGAACAAAGAAGTGCAACAATAGTTATGATGACCAAGCTTGAAGAAAGAACACGAATCAAGGTTAGTTTTCTGAATCATTTTTAAAATTATTTACAAATTTTACTTTGATTTAACTCTTTGAACTAGGTAAAAATACATTTATAAGAATTTAAATGAAAATGTAATCATCTAGTATTTGTTGCATTGAAGCTCAATAAATATCTTTAAAAAATTTAATTTCCATTACACCTCTTAGTTTGTTGTTGATTGTAAATATTGCACAGATTTCATTGCTTTCTCAAGTTTTATTTATTTATTCATATGGATTTAAATTTTTGGAAATGAAGCAAAATATATGTCATTCTGATCAGTTGCTCTTAATTTATTTTTTAATCTTTCATTACCTTAATGTAATTTTTCTTCTTGATATTATTCTGCATTTCAAACTTATTCTGTTCTTATACTGATTAAAATATATTAATTTAGTCCTATAATTGATTTTATAACTGAGGTACTATCATTTTAATATATTCTTGTATTTAAATACTTGAAATTAAATATATATCAATATAAAGCAGCTAATATTGCTTTCCAAAATTTTTGAATTGTATACCTTAATTTGACAAGCTGTTCTACAATTTTAAAAATATGTTGTATGCTTATTATTTTTCATAAAAGTAGAGGTTAAATTACTGACAGTAATTCATTATTCTTCCATATCTTTATTTTAGTGTGATCAGTATTGGCCTATTCGGGGAACTGAAACATATGGGGTGATGCAAGTTACTTTATCTGATGTACAAGAAGTAGCAACTTATTGCATACGAACATTACATATTATGAGGGTAAAGATCTAAAATAAAGTATAATATTGTCATATTTTTCCTTTAAAAATACAATTATTTTTCAAATATTTTATTTTTGTTGTTTTTCATAGCTCAATCAAGGAATAGCTGAACAACGAGAAGTTCGTCAATTCCAGTTCACGGCTTGGCCTGATCATGGTGTTCCAGATCATCCAACTCCATTCTTAATGTTCTTAAGGAGAGTCAGGAGTATGAATCCTCCAGAGTCAGGTCCAATGATAGTTCATTGTAGGTAAGTTATTTGTCATCATTTTAAATATTCTAATATTTTATATATTTTTAAATCGTCATTATCAAATATTGTCAATTTATTGTTTGATACTCCTACTACTATATTAAATATGTATTTCAGTATATTGTTAATATCTTTTATCTAAACTGTGAGCCTTCTTGGAATTGATGTATTAGTTAAAATTTGTATGAATCATAGAATTGATTTTAATTCATTAATCTGCGTCAAATTTATTTTCTCCTTTTCCATTCCAAAGTTTTTTATTTTTCTTAGCATATTATTGTTTTTTTTTTTTATTTGCATTATATTTTTTGAAACAATTAAATAGTATTTGTCAATTGTTTTCGATTAGTTAAATTTCAAAATATTATACTTATATTTTATTTCGTTGTGAGTAGTTTTATCAACTAATAAAAATTTTATTCCCTTTATTGGTTTGAAGTATGTTACCATCTACTGGGTATTAAAATATAAAATATGTCAATATTTTCTTAAAAATCATGTCTTTCATTTTATAAGGGTTTCTTTTTTAATTCCTTTATTTAAATATATAGTGTATGTTAAATTGCAAAATGTTTGTAATATTTTTTGGTTATGCATATTTATTCAAATGAATAGTTTTGATTTTTAATTCATTACCTATTTATTCAATATCCATAATTATTAATAAGGCGGGGGGGAATCTAAATTTACATGAATCTATTCGTATGTTCGAATAACATAATTTGTAACTCCTACTTATTTTAAATATTGAGTGGAACTTTTAATTCAAGTAAAATGACCATGTCTTTTATTTTAGTGCTGGTGTTGGCAGAACAGGTTGTTTTGTTGTGATTGATTCAATGTTGGAAAGGCTTAAAAATGAGAGCACTGTTGATATTTATGGTCATGTCACTTGTTTACGAGCCCAGCGCAACTATATGGTTCAGACCGAAGACCAATATGTCTTCATACATGATGCTGTGCTAGAGGCTGTCATAGCTGGCAATACTGAAGTTCCTGCACGCAATCTCTTTGTTCATATCCAACAATTGATGCAAGTCACTCCTGTGGAAGGATGCACTGGAATGGAGTTGGAGTTCAAGGTTTGTAAAAAAAAAATGTATTTTTAAAAGCAGTGAGAGACAAAAAATTATTCAGTATTGTAGAAAAAAATGTGAAACATTTAATTTATTGTAATAATATTTAATGTATTAAATTATTTAAAAGATAAAATATGTATAGTAGGTAGAAAAATATATATAGTAGATTTCTGGAACATAAAAATTTAGGTTATTGTGTGAATGTTGCTTTTTGAAAAAAAAATTGAAAGCAAATTAATTAGAAAAAACTCTTTGAAAATCTAATTGGAGCTGAAAAACTACAAAGTGTTCAGAAAATAAAAAGAAAGTTTTCAATTTACTACAGTATGACTTTTTGATCAAATGCTCTGCTTTTAACTCTGTTTCAAACATTTTAAATCTTATAAACTTTCTCTGATTGACTTGGTTGTGGAAAATCCCCGGTCAAATTTATTTTACTTTTTAGATGACTTTGGTTTTACTCCATTCATATAAATTTTATTAACCAGCATTTTATTGTCTACTCTGAGTTTGAATGTTAAATTTTTTTGAACTATAATAAAGATCATACTTTCACTTTGAGTTTGGAATATGTCCCATGAGGACTTTAATGCCAGAAATTTCACACAACCAACCAACCTTTATTATGAGATGCTGAAAGAGTATGTTATTTTCTCGTCAGATTGTTGCTACTGTTCTTGAATTAATACTTATGAAATTTCATAAGGTTGGCAGGTAAGAAGATTGAAGTCCATTTTATATATTGTGTTCTTATTTACAATGAATTTGATTCACCTTTTTGATAAGATAAGGTTTTCCATCTTTTCTATTTGTCATCTTTATTAAATTATTCATTTATAATGTGTTAATAGGTCTAATCTACTTTATTATTTTGTGCAAAGTTTAATTATGCATATCATTTTCTAGAATTTTTCACATGCAATATACTAATAACAATCATTAATTAAATTATTGTTATTAGTATATTGCATTTTTTATCATAATGTTTAATTTTGTGTTTGTACAATATTATCTTAAAAGTGTACTAAAATATAGAAATGGAAGTTAATGGAAAGCATATTTATTTGGTTTTACAGAAACTGGCCAACATGAAAACTCAGTCAAGCAAATTTGTTAGTGCTAATCTGCCTGTCAATAAATTTAAAAATAGACTAATGAATATTCTTCCATGTAAGTATCAATGAAACTTTTATTGTTTTGAATTATTAAATGTAAAGGTTTTGTTTGTGTTTAGATATGGCAATAACTTATCTCTCATGAACAGCTTTTTTTAAAATTTTATTTTATTAAAAATTATATATAAATTTTCTTCCAGATGAATCAACTCGAGTCTGTTTACAGCCAATTAGAGGAGTTGATGGTTCTGATTATATTAATGCTAGTTTCATTGATGTAAGTTTTTTAATAATCTTTTTTTAATTCATTTAAGATCTTTATGAGTTGTAAAAAGCAGTTGTTTATTTTATTTATTTATACTAGTACATTGTATAATTTAAATAATTCTGTATGAAGATATAAATAAAAATTTATGTGCCTGTTGAATAGAACACTAATGAACAGTGTAGTATTATTTAATTTGTTTTTCATTTAACATATAATTTGATATTTAAAAAAAATAGTTTTATTATATACATATATATGTAATATAATTTTAATGAATAATCTTCTACCCTAGTAACAACATTTCTTAAGACTTTAATCTTATCGTTTGTTTTAATTTTAATATTTATTTCGGTAATTTGATTTTTAAAAGCATAGTACTTTGGTTATGGAATATATATTTGTTTAAATGAATCACTTATTATAACTGTTTTCGTAACTGATTTGAAAAATGTAATAGGTAAAAATTATAATTCTACTGTTGGAATTTTGTATTGGAGTTTGTAGAATGTAATGAACTATAGCTTTTTGTAAAAGATTGTTTATTATTTTGCTAATGAAAAGGGATAAAAAATGCAAGTTACAAAGTTTATTTTGTGTGGCTCTCTCTTACTGACAGAACTGAACATCTTTAGTGTAAGGAATATTTGAATATTTAAGCATTGACAGGATTTGGCATGATATATATATATATATGTTTGTATTATTTCTTTTTTTCCAAATATATATTTTTGGGGGGAAGTTAAATTGAATTCATGCAAATCTTTTTATCAACAGGGTTACAAATATCGAAATGCATACATTTCAACCCAAGGTCCTCTTCCTGAAACTACTGAAGATTTTTGGCGTATGCTTTGGGAACATAATTCCAACATTGTAGTCATGCTTACCAAATTGAAAGAAATGGGAAGGGTAAGTTTAAATTATACTGTTCATTTCCTACTTTTGAAAAATTTAGAATTTCATTGTCTTTTCTGTTTGCTTCAAATCATATATAATTAATTAAACATCATAGTTTAATTCCATGCATTTCTTGTTCATTTTAAATAAATATAATTTTTTTATAAAATATATAATTAAATTATATATTTTATAAAAATGTACATGTTGTACATAGATTTGAACCAGACTTGAAAATAAGAAATGAATTCTTTTCTGTGGGAAAAGTTATCAATTTAATATTGATAATTTAGTTTGACTATTTCAAAAATATGACATAAAAATGTGCTATTATTCTCATAATTTTGAACTAATCAATATCATGTCCAAATTTCTATTTCAGGAAAAATGTCATCAGTATTGGCCAAACGAACGCTCTCAACGCTACCTATATTATGTTGTGGATCCCATTACTGAATACAATATGCCTCAATATATCTTAAGAGAATTCAAAGTAACTGATGCAAGGGTAAGTCTCCAGTTTATTAAAAAATTTCTGTTATAATATTTATAAAAAAAAATCTTGTTGATACTTTTTAGGCATTTTCTCATTATTTATATTTCATTTATTCTTTTTTTTTAACTGGAATATCATTGTTATTATTTTAGGATGGTCAGTCTAGAACTATCCGTCAGTTCCATTTCACTGATTGGCCTGAACAAGGTGTTCCAAAATCAGGAGATGGTTTTATCGAGTTCATTGGACAGGTGCATAAAACTAAAGAGCAATTTGGACAAGAAGGTCCAATTACTGTTCATTGCAGGTGAAATAAAATTCTTAAACTAAACCTGATATTGTTACACAAAATTGAACATAATTGTAATTCTTTGTTTATATGTTCCAGTGCTGGAGTTGGTCGAAGTGGTGTTTTCATTACCCTGAGTATAGTTTTGGAAAGAATGCAATATGAGGGAGTTGTTGATGTGTTCCAGACAGTCAGAACATTAAGAACACAGCGCCCTGGCATGGTTCAAACCGAAGTGAGTCACTGCTTCTCTGTTTTCTTGTTGATCAAAGCTTTCCTCTAACATGAACAAAACAGTTCAAGTCAACTTTTGACTGAAATTGTAATTATATAGTTGTTTACAGTTGCTGTGTTTAGCATCCAAAGAATTGCTAATTTAATGCTTTCATAACAGTAAACAATCATGCCAAGTGAAAAGACCTCTCTTAATGTAATGGGAAAATCAAAGTAGTTAGGGCTCAGTAATCTTTCTGGATTAAATTAATTTAAATGTACCGAATTTCACGAATGAGGGAATTTGAATTAGCTTAAATATCATTGTCCACATCAGTCCATAACTCAGACAATCCAGCATTTCTCTAGAAATTATCTTGGTTACCTGTTGAAGATATCTTTTTTTAATTAGTGTACTTTTATCATGTAGTATCACCTGAATAGTGTAATTGTTTTTGTTTTTTAATTATTTGGGATATTACAAAAGCTACAATTAGAAATTAATTTCCATTGAATTTTTTGATCATGGCAAATATTTTGAGAGATCTTGAATAACTATTATATTTTATTATTGAAAATGTTATTTAAAAACATCTAAGAGTATTCTACATTTCTTATTGAAATCAAAATGTAAATTTTATAAATAAAATAACTTCTACATTTGTGTTTCTAAAGTTACTGTATATCTTTTAACAATGATTAATTCTGATAGATTTTAATGTGTTCTCTCTTTAATAAGATTTTTTACTTGCGTTATCATTTCTTAACTAAAGTTAATAAATGAAATTTATGTTAAACTTAAAAATAAATTGATTTGTTTAAAGTGGAATGCATTGGTGGAATTGATGGATATACTTGTACTGTACTGTACTGTTCATGTAACTGTTTTGTTAATATTAAGTATTTAATTTTTGAGGAATCAATTTTTAAACATATAAACTTTTCTTTTTTAGGATCAATATCAGTTCTGTTACCGTGCATCTTTAGAATACTTAGGATCATTTGACCATTACACTAATTGAACTTTGTGAATCTGTGCTTACATGATCTCTACCAAGTTCTCATCTTGCCAAAGCATTCTTCTCAGCATGCTAGGACAGGATGATTTAAAACTGATCTTTAATTTATAATCTCAGTTATTGGATGATGATGTTTATGTCACAGTGTGCATTAGATTGAACCAGTGAATGATCTAATTGGTGCTGGAAGAAACTGAAAGTCTTATTATTTTATAAAGAAGTGCACACACATCAGCTAAAAAGATATAATATTAATAATTCTCCATTAGGTTAACTTGGAAAAAATACAGCTTCTAGTTTAAAAAAAAAATGTATGCCAACAGCTTGCCACTGCCAAACGGTAGGCTTGTTTGTGGTACATTGTTCCTGTGGCAGTTCTAGTTTAGACTCGACATGCAGCAAATGCTGTGAAAATTAAAGTTGTCATCACATATCCAAGCATTATTTGACCTTTTTGCATTTTTGAAGGGGAAAAAAAGAGCATATCATTTTGGTCATCTATTTAAGTTCATTCTCCTGTTATCATCGTTTTTGTGGCTGAGATAATATGGAAACGATGTTTTTCCAAACTGAAGGTACATGATGTATCACTAGAGTACTTCAAACATTGTGTAATAAAAGTTATGTAATGTACTTTCTGTCAAAATTGGCTACCATAGGTCATGCACTGCTCAGCTGTGAAGTTTTGTTTTATTTCTTTAACATAGTTTTTACACCTGTAGAATTTGATATATATATATATAAATATAAACATATACATATATGTATCAACTACTATCATATGAAAAGGCCCACCAGATTTTCAATACTCTGAAAACTATAATGAACTTTTGAAGAAGTTTTGAGTATGTCTTTTTCTGTTATTAACAAAATGAGAGACTTAAATCTTGATCAGATTAGGAATTTTAGCATCTTTCATGTATTTTTTTTTTTTTTTTTTTTTCAGTTATATATTTTTCAATAACTGGAAAATGGCATTACTGTAATATTTAGTATGTAATGAATGTATTGGTACCTCTGACAATTTTCTGTGATATCTTAATTCTTTTTTTTTTCTTTTATATTGAAGAGAAAAATGTGCTAATAGTAATTTATTTAACATTTACTTATCGCATCTTTATATATTTAAAATTTTGTAAAACATATCTGTAAAAGAAAATTATCTTGTATTTAGTTATACAACACTTATTTTATAACAAAAAATTTTTTTGATCTCTTTGCCTGGTATATCAGGTATCATTTGATTATAAAAACCTATTACATCACATTTCACTATTGTATTTTACATTTAAAAAATATCTAATCAAACATTGGCTTAAATAATTTTTATAGATTAATAATAATGGATAGAGTTTTCGAAGATATGAAAAAAAATCATTTGTTTTATGTGAAATAAAATCATTTTTCACGTGAACAAGAAAATGGTGAAATGAAAATTGATTTCATTTCTGCTATCTGCTAAATACATATTTTATCTTTTTTAATATTTCCTTTTTTACACGGGTATTTTTATTATCTACTTAATAATTTCATTTGATTTTAAATAAGTAGCTATTTCATTTTTATGTTTATTTCTACTTTTAGTATACTTGTTTCATGATACTTATATGTACACTTTGTATGTAAAATTCCAAAATCTGTACATTTTTTAATTTTATTTTGTAATGATGCTATAAATTGTATTTCGTGTCTTGTCTTTTAATAAACTAAAGTTGTCAGATAGTAGCTATATTTTTTTCTTTTTCATGGAAAGAGAGAAACTACATTTTAATCACATAGTTCTTAGTTTCTACAACTAATTTACCATTTGTAAATATGTACATTATTGAAATAGTATATTCCTATTGTGATTATCATGAACTGTGTTGTCATCGTTAAAGGAAGTTGATTAATTTTAATCTTATAAAAATACTAACTGAAGCTTATTATTATTACATATTTTTTGCAATGAAATGCATTTCTGCTTTCTTTTTAAAGTTAGAAATAAGTTGCCAGCCTTTGCTGTATTAGATGTAGAGTGCATGAAATATTCTAGTAAAATAGAATATATATATTCGCCATTATCCTTATGTTCAATCAATTTTTTTATTGGTACAGTTAATAATTGCTTCTTTTGATTCTTAGAAATTAGACTTTACCTAAAAATTAATTCAGATGTGCTTATCAGAAATATTTTGTTTTTACACTGCCAAAAATCTGCATATGTTGTCCATTTAGTGTGTATGTGTGTACATGTAAAATCTACATGAATGTATTATTTTAAAATATATATATTGTGTGTGAGATAAAGTAGAAATTTTATTTTCTGAATTTTGATTTTTTAATAGTATTTGTATTAGTTAATTTTTTATTTTTATTGCTAGCTATGTATGAATATATTGTTCAGCTATAATTTTTTAAATTTCTTTTGAAAAGTAATGTATTCCAGTTGTACTTTCTTTTTTTAATAAAATTACATGTTTTTGGTAATTTTATGGATATCTGAGTTTTGTGTAAAATTTGTTTTTGATAGATTCAAGTATTATATTCAGAAGTTAGTTGATCAATGTAATGAAAAGTTTGGAAAATATTTTTCCCTATAAAAGAAAGATTTTGTTAAATTGTGCTGAAGAGAATTGACTTGTATCAGGAATAAATTATGCTAGTGTGTTTGTGTCAAGAAAAACTGAATATTAAATTATTCTTGACAAAGAAAAATAATTATAGTAGAAAAGGCTTCATAAAAATCATTTAATTTAAAATAGGGAATTATACGTGTATTGTGTCATAAAAGGAAACCAGTTTTTGTTAAATTATTTGAAAATTAAATTTCTGATCCTGTAGATAATTACTTATTTTTGTATCATTGAAAAATATGTAGTCTATGTCAAGTGAATTGTAAATCAGCTTTTTTTTTTTTTTGGATTTTTTTTTAATGCACATTATATAAAATCATTTATAACTCCATTTACCTTGTAGTCTTCATTGTCTGTTGTGTTCATTCATATACAAAAGAAATTATTGCTACAGCAGTTGGTAAAGAGAATACAAAATTTCATTCAAATTAATCCTGTAAAAATAAACTTCATTTGATCATACTTAATCATGCCAAATTAATAATACCCAATATATATATTTCATTCATATATAAAACCTAAGTTTATATATTATTAATAATTAAATTTTAATCAACTCTTATTTTGGGCTATATTGACATCAAAATGTCCTATTTTCTATACTTTTTTTTTTTTCATTTCTTTAATTTATTTCTTCTAAAATCAAATTATGGATTCATTTAATTTTAGGATGAAAAAAAATTTAACATAAGAATAATCTCCATGTATGGATGTTTGTTCTTACAGTTACAGATTATTTGTTCATTTTATATAAATTAATTTGGGTAATATATTTTTTTATTTCATTTATTTACAAAAAAAAATCATGAGTTAAATATACTTGTATTTCAATAATTGAACATTAGAACTATTAAAAGGATATAACACCAAATACATTTCACAATTATTTATCATAACATTTCTTTAATTATCAAATTTACTTTAGTAAATTTAAATGCACATTCATCAGTAATGTTCTTTGTAATTCATGGATGTTTCTAATTAAAATCCAACAACATTATTAGAATTAGTTATAATTTAATTAATTTTAATCCGATCGATTTATGTGTTGAAGATATATAAAAAAAAAGTTCAATTTTAATCTTATATGAATCAATCAATGAGAGAAAAAAAATACATAACATATTGTTGTACATTATTAAAACCAAAAAAAATATAGATTATGGATGAAGACTCAGAAATGTACTAATTGTATTAAATATCCATTATTTTATTACATTCTGAATAGTTGCTGAATAATTTAAAATAAAAATTTTAATCAAATTAATATTTGTGCAATTGTAGATATTTATACATATGAAACTTTACAAAAATGCCATTTTATAATCTAAAATTCCTAAAAACTTCTCAATATACCTATAGAACGTTTCAATTATTGCAACCATTTTTGAAAATAGTTTATTCACCCCACCCCCCTTGCTTTGTGAGTTCGAAGTAATGTCATTTTAAGTGAAGATTTTGCTTTATAAAATGATTGATTGCAAGGAGAAAATAGGAAAAATCTATTTTTTTTAAAAATTATAATGTTTTATGGATTTATTCATTCTGCTATTAAATCATTTTTTAAATGCATTTCAAAATACAAACAACCTCATATAATTAAGTCGTTTTTAAATGCTTTTTCATAATACTGTTGCTAATATGCTGTTGGCAAGTTTCAAATTTTCTTTCTGAAAATATGATTTTATGTATTAATATAAAAAGTAATTGTATTATTTCTTGTCCCAAAAGAAGGAAAACTTCAGTCTCGTATATTTTTGATCAAATGATAAAGGAAAACATCGCAATATGTTTTAATGACATGACAAAATAATAATGACAAGTTATTAAATCCATGTTTGAAAGATATGTCAGAAAGCACAATCATGTAATTTCTCTTCAGTTGACGGCAGTTTTTTAATTAGATAAATGCAATCAAAATATAAATCATTTTTCCTTGCTTGTCAATCAACAATATTTTCATTGAAAATGAGACTTTTCTAAAACTAGTTTGCTTTGGTTTTTCCATTTCGGATCATAAATTTCAAGTTAATATAAATAGAATAAAAATATTGGTAAATATCAGATGATCAATTTGATAAAGTTGGAATTTCTCACAAAATGGTGTGTCAATAATAGAACATTTTTCATTGCATTTCAAAAGAAATATTTTGGAAGTTGTTCAGAGAAAAAGATAACATTTTAGAAATTTACTAAAACTTAAACCAATCAAATGATTGGAAACATTTTGTGTTATCCCGTTTTATTTGTAAAATAATGTTTTAACAGGCATTCGATTCAACCAAATTCATAGTGTATTTAAATTAATATTTAATTAAAAATCGTTTACAAGATTATGAAGATGCTGTAAGTCATTATGTTCATCATTAATTGATTGAAAACACACGAAAGGAGAATATTTGAGGGTCAAAATTATAAATAACACATTGTTCGTCTTTTTTAAAAGGTATTAACTAACAGAATTAAGCATAATTTTTTTTTCGTGAAGACTTGTTACGATAATTCATTCTTCAAATGTAAGTTAACAGGCTTACAAGATTCAATTTTTTTAGTCAATATTGATTGTTTAAATCACGGTTACACATTTTAAATTATCAGCCTTAATTGCAATCTTAATTAATCTATCATTAGTTACAGATTCTTGATTATTTTAATATTAAAAAAATTGTGATTAAAAATATAATTCTAGAAATACATATTTTAAAATCGCACCTTAATTTTTTTTTTTTTTTTTTCCTACATAGATTTTATAGACATACCAGATTTTTAATTAGCAATTGCGGTTCGAAACGCAATTTTCACCAAAACAAAATGCTCCGCGAAAAAAAAAAAAGTTTTAATTTTCAAATTGGAGATATTACGAATTTTTTTAAATCAAAAGTTAAAAGAAACAAAAAAAAATCTAAATAAATGAGTTATAATATAAAAATGCTTTTAATACAAATATCATATTCATACAAATTAAATACTGTAAAATACAATGTGTAAAGCAATACTCGGTATTCGTATAAATCTCAAGAATTGCATACAAAATAAAAGGATAACATTCGATAAACCCGCATTAAAATGTTTTTAAAAAGCTCCTACTTTAAACTACAAGTAAAATTGCACTTCATGTAATAATTACCTCAGTGTGAAGGAAACCTCAGTTGCGCATCCATCAGCTTTTAGTTTATTACAGCACTTTGGTTCTAGCTTACACTCGATGCTAATCAACTATGTCCGTTCTACAATTATCAAGTTGTTGATCTATATTCTACAAATGATTACACTCTATGCTACTGATGATTATACTTTTTAAATCTACTAGAACTTTCGAATGTCAATCGATCTCGAGAATGACAGTCCATCCAACTAACCAAACATTTTGAAAACGGTATCAGATGCATCTTTCGCGTGTTTCGTCAACTTTGAGGCTGCCGTCTCGAATTCATCTTTGGTATTGAGCATGGCGTCCCCAACTGCCTCTTTCATCTTCGATCCCGTCTCGGAAATCTTTTCCATGCCTTTGCTGAAAGTGCCCCCGATTCCCTCGGCCCAACCTTTCGCCTTCTCGGCCCCTTCCTCTGACATCTCCTTCGCCGCAGACGAGAAGCCTTTCAGAGCTTCAACACCATCTTCGGATTTTTCTTTTGCTCCGTCAGCTATTCCTTTGAAAAAGTTGGTCATACCTTTCATAGATTCCCCAACCGTGTCGCTCAAGTCTCCCAAAGAGGACTTGGCATCTTCTACCTCTTTGCTGTCATCAGCAGCGGCGAAATTAAAAGCCACGCAGATAATCAAAGTGGCAAATAGATATCGGCCAGTCGCCATAACGCTTGCTGGTTGGATGAAAATGCTGAGGAAGTGACCAGAGTGTTCGAAAGTAATGGCTATGGGAAAATCAATCGACTGTTTATTCTGAAGCCGGTTTTATTAACTGGGTGACGTAACGATTACGTCGTTGTTGTTGTTACTTTACAAATGCCCTTTCCTGATAGGTGACAGGGAAACTCATTAATTGTTTCCTTTCTTCGAAATCGAACAAGTAAACGGATGCGTGAACTTGAAAAGCGAGTAAAATGGGCTGACACTTAATACCGTATTCAGGGACTGTGTAGAAAACGTAAATTTTTATCCTCGTTGTTCACTTAATACCATACAAATGCCCAATTTCGCAACTACTTCCTTTGAATACTCTCGGTGATTCATACAATTTATGGGTGTTTACTATGCCTATCATTTTGTTTCCTGATCTCAAAAAAAAAAATTAAAAGATAATTTTATAATTATCTGTTAAGTAGGTGTGTTAAACAATTATCTAATTCATCATTTTATATATTTAAACATATTCTAAATTATTTAATACATACACATCAATAAATACATGAACAAAATTTCTGTTTGTGAAATCTTTAAACCATTTTTGAAACGTTAGACATGCGAATGTACGATTTCAATTTCAAAATATACCTATTTCAAAGAAAAGTTCTGCACCATTCATGCGATGCAATTACAAATATTTTTTTTTAGATTTAAATAATGTTATCCAGAAGTAAATAAATAAAAGCCTAATTCAAGCAACGGGTTGTATTTTATAAAAAAAAAATATATAGTAAAAATATGAATGAAGCAGTACATAAATATAACACGCGAGTATCTTAGTTTTTTTTTTTTTTTTAACGTCGAACTAGATGTAACACGGGCTATTGGCGACGGACCTCGTAATTGGACAAGTTACGAGGACGATACCTGAGCTGTAACCTTCCTCTCCCAACTTCCACGCCACACCAATGGGAGGACTTTGAGCCCTGACAGATTTAACGAGCATCAGCCCCGACTACACGGCGGGTCTTTGGTGGCATCAAGACTCGAACCTACGACTCGACGAAAACCGCCACGTGTCGTAGTTTCGATCTAGTCGAAGGTCCGAGTTTTGATGCCACTAAACACTCTTCGGGTAGCGTTAAACTGTCAGTGCTCAATGTTGGAGTGGTGTGGAAATTTGGGGTGTCTAGAGAGAAACTCAGGTGTCAGTATTATCATTCAATTGTGGCTCAAAATGACGAGGTCCGTTGCCAATAGCCCTAGGGATTGGAAGCAACACTAAGGCTATTGGTTAAATCGCTCGAGGAAACCTCAATTCATTCTTAAAAGGCTTACATTCGATATGTAAGGGTCAGAAGCAACATTAAGACTATTAGGTAAATCATCTATGGAAATCAAACTCATCATAAAAAGGTTCTAACGATTCAACACTAAACTAATTGCTTACTCGTCCAAGGGAACCTGATTCACCCAAGAAAGCCCTAGAGTCATTACGTCGATTCAGCACTAGGCCTAATGGCTTAATCGCGCAAGAGAACCTGACTCTTCCGAAACTGACCTAGAACCACCAAATTTGTCCCCCGGCTCTAAAGTAAAATCAGCTTAAAAAGGCATAGTCTCTTCATCGGGGATACTTGAAGTGTCTCTAAACCCTTATAGGAAGAGGTCAGTTTTTTTTTGAACGATTCAATCGATGGCCCTAAAATTGTTTCTAAATACGACGGTAATAAACAACCAATCAATCACAGAGAAGAATGGGCGACAAATTCTTATGCAAGCTTTATTTTGTTAAAGGGGGTAAATAACAAATTAAATTTAAATGGATAAATCTTAATATCAGTGGAAGCATTGTTTCTGGCAATATCTAAAAGATGTATTTCGTCTTTTATGAACGCAGAGGTGTAATACTTTTTTTTACTGCCGCTTAACCTATGATTTCGACAACTGACGCAAGTAGAACGTGACCATAGCATAACCTTAAAGATTTGAATTGCTTTCACTGGTGGAAATAGATTTAATCAGCACCGTGAAGAATGTCCTTGAAGGGATGATAATCATTTTTCGCTTAAGGCTCTCGGTGTTATCTAAAGGTCAGGTGAGAGCATAGCTTCAAAATTCTGGAAATCACTTTCGATAGATTACTTGCATTCTTGGGACCACGCATTGGAAAAACTATTATTCACATCTAAGAGTGCAACTAGAGTATGGATTTCGAGAATATCTCTTCTTTTAAATGAAGCAACTCAAGTTTTGCTCATTTGTTCTCAAATGTTCATGAAGGCTCATAGAATTTAAAAAAAATGCATATTTATTTGGATTCTTTTTTCGTGGTTGTTGTCATTTTTGTTCGTTACATCTCTTTTTTTTTTTTTTTTAATGTTTTGAAAAATGTTTTCGCTATTTTACGGCAATTTTCAAAGCTTTGAAATTCTATTGAAAACATTGCGATAAATGAGAATTTTAAATTATTAGTTCAAAAACATCCATTTTTAATTCGAGTGATACATCAAAGATTAAGGGGCCTGTTAGTCGTGATTTGATGATGTAGAAGTTAGAAAAACAGAAGTATAAGCATAGATAACATCCTCGTCACTTGAGTGCTCCTTGTACAAGTCAGTCACCAAAAGCCCTCGTGTAACTGTAGGTAACTTTAATTAAAATAAAATTTAACTAAATGAGAAAGAAAATTATGTACTTGTGTAAAACCCTGTCAACCACGAATATTGGCACAATTCAAATCGAACGCTAGTCATTTTTTTTATACAATTCGATCAATCCAAACATTGTTCTGCAACATTTTCTCGATTTGGCTAAAATGGTCGATAATATTTTACACATGCATCAGATATTTACAGAATCACTAGCATCAGAAATAACAACTCTTGTTTCTATACGGCAATCGTCCGCACTAAAAAAAGGTTTTTCTAGAATAATTTTAACAGGCGTTTTAGGTGAGTCTCGTGAGTTCAAGTTTGGATACAACAAAAGATCAGGCGCTTATTTTCTCAGACAAGTACAGGCAGCATGACTCCAATACCTTTTTTCCTCCATGGTGTTTACTGTTTTTCGTAAACACGGGTGATGCAACTCCAGGATACCCTAGCACCTAGCAATCTTTCTCTGTTTTCGACCCTTATTCTGTCAATCAATTTTTACTTTTTTCTACTTTTTCAATCGTCGAGAGATCACAGACACACTTGAGTGGGACAGAGCAGCCATATTTCTCTCTAGCTCCATAAACCCCAAATTTCACGCACTCACTCCATTAAAGACCCTTCGTGTAGCGGGGTTGAGGCACGTGGGGATCAGTTTAGGTGTCATCCTCGTTATGTGACCGTTGTTCAAAATTACGAAGTCCGTCATTAATAGCCATCGTGCTGTTTTTAGTGCGACATTAAAGAACAATCAGTCAGTGAATCGAGAGTAATTTGAAATATTATAATGCTGAATGGATATCCTAACTTTTGTGTATATAAGAACTACTAGCTGATACCCGCCCGCTTCGCTGGACAGATGATAATATAATATTTTGGAACCTATACGTAAGATATCAAGAAAATTTTTCAATTCTTAAAACTTTAATGATAATCTAAATTTAAAATTTTATGAAATTGATTGTCTGTAATAATGGTTATCCTCAACATTCAAATATATGAGAAAAATAAAACAATTTAATAATATATATATATATATATATAATATGGATAAAATTCATTCTACCGTATACATGTTACACCTAGTATTACCAAAGATGCAATCTTTTGTCAGAGGATTCATCACATGCTTAGCTTTCAAATGAAATACCCTCGCATTGGCATCGTGTCAATCATAAGATTTTGTCCTTGCCTCAAGACATCATTGATTTCTGACCATTTAGGATTGCAAGTGACTGCAATCCTAAAAAAAAGTCGTGCAAGTCGCGACGTCTAAAATGTCTTACGTATGTTATAGGGTCTTGAGTTCGTTCATGCATGTAGCGAGGTCCTCCAATAAACGAAGATTTTCTTGCGCGTGTGCTACTCCGTAAAAAGTCGCCATTTTAGTATTTTTCAAATGCCAGCTAAGTTTTGGAGCTAAACAACATTCCAAATTCCTTCCAAATTCCGAAACTCAATTTATTCCAAACTCATTTATTTCCATCGCTAAATATGTACATTTGCTATTTTCAACATGTAAGAAATTTCACATATAGAGGCCCTTCGCTCAAATCTTGCAAATCCTTCATCAGCGCTTCAATATAAAATTATTTGGTATTTTACCATTCCGCACTCGCAAATCTCGCCAAGTAAACTTAATGGGTGACAATACACAGTGTACATATGAAAAAATATATTCCGTTTGGCGTCGGTCATATCATTTTTGGCGATAAAGTCGCCAAAATGACAAAACCGACGGATAAGAGTGGATTAACGGATGAAAATTACATTTTGGATAAGACTTCCGTAAAAGCCGTTCTTAGTGAGCGTCTACATCGCAAAATGAGTAACTGTGCTAAATTTCAAGTCAATCGGTTGTATAGTCTTTGAGATCTCGTGATGAGTCAGTCAGTGGTATTTCGCTTATATATATATAGATTATTATTAATTTATAATAATAGTTCTATATTTTAAGATTCTTTGTCATCCATTAGTAGGGATGTGGCGCAGATATATTAAATTATACAAATGAGTGAATTGTAATTTATGTAAAACAATAACAAAATTTATTATTTCAATCACAATTCGCACCTATGTACATGCTAAATAGGGTGCATTCAATTCATTAACTCTTTGGCGCGCGCGGTTAGGCTAATGGACAGTTTTCGTTCTCTTATAACACGCAGTGTTGTGATCAAACAGTCGCTGAAAGTGGTAGCCGTTTTCCCCCATGTTGCTTCTGAAAATGTCATTATTTTCTAATAGTGATGCAGTGAGCACAGTCCTTAAAGAATTATTTTCGGTATATTACTGGAATATTTGCAACTGGTTCTTTTAAGCAATTCAGTAAATATTAAATCTTAGAAACATAAGTTTGTAAGATTTTAAATTAAAATTTCTAAATAAATGCATGCAATTTTATACTTTACGAAACATTTACTTCTTATATTTACCTCAACGGGGAGAGGTTTCCTTATGCGAGTAGGGTTCGGCTGCGGCCATTTGAGTCGAAATACTTCGGACGAGCTGAACTCGTCTGCGGGCATTATGGTATGTTAATCGAATGCGAGCTGGGCTTGTTCGTAACCAACTCGTTAATACCAACCACATGTTCATGTAGCTGATCAATAATACACATGATGCAGTTCATAAAAGCGACAAGAGAGACCCTTCGCTTACGTCACTAGTGGAGAGTTCTATTTCCTGGTACACAAATACTGACACAGGCGGGAAGAGGCAAGAATTGCTTGAAATTTCTCCAAATCAAGACGTACTCACCATCATCTTTTTTAAGACCTTTAAAACATTTATAGTGTGTTTCGGCAATTTTTAAGACTATCGAAACCTCAGCTTTAATATAAGCTAGCTTTGACGCAACTCTACTATATAAGAAAATATAATACCAACACGCAAAGGGTGGTTAGTGGTAACCTTTGAAAATTCATATTTTTAATGTAGTTATCAAATCTTAGAAGTCAGTTTACTCGGTTAAAAAATAAGACCTTGTGATATTTAAGAAGTGGAGATTAAGCATTGATTGCAGTGACTGATAAATAATATTACAATCATTTTTGAAATAATTTTTTTCCAATATTCTAAAAGATATACATGAAAGACTACTTTTTTTTAAAAAAAAAGAAAAATTTAAGATTCTACATCAAATGAATCGATGTTAATTAAATTCAAAGCAATTATCTTTCCCACAAGAATATTTATTTACAAGGATACGGAAAGTCTTACCGGGTCAACAAGGAAACTCATTTCGAAAACAATCGCGTTCAAGTTCCTGGGAGGATTTAAATAACGGGATTTAATAAATAGTTACCAAAATAATTATTCGTACACTTCATTTCTAATGTATTATAATAACGTAAAAGCAAAAACACATTTAAAAAATAATAAATTTTCTTACATTTTAAGACGAATATTTAAAAATCTAATTAAAAAAAATGTTTGTACACTTCATTAGTATGCTATAATTCAGAAATATCTCGTTAAATGATGTAAAATAATACTTTGTGTGAAGTCCTTTGGCATTAATCACTGCTTTTCAATACGTTGTGGCACAGATTCCACTAACTTTTTTGTGACCACTGGGTCTAAGTTATTCCAAGCTTCAATGAGAGCTTCTTTCAAACTGTTTTTACTTGTGATATGTTTATTTCGAATTTGTGCGTGCATCCATTAATTTTCTATTGGATTCATGTCTGGAGATTATGAAGAAGTCACCTTCGAGAATTGTAAAGTCACCATGTCCAAGCAGTATGCTTTGGGACATTACCTGCTTGAAGTTAAAAGTTTGTTTTAAACCTTCCCTTTTCTAACTCTGCTTAAAAGTTATATCGTTTTACATCGATTCATGTTAAAGCTGTTATTGTAATTTCAATGAAACCCAAAATTTCTCACTCCATTACAGGCCATACACCCCAAACATAACATTTCCCCCCATCATGCTTGTGAGCGGCGTGTATATGTTTTGAAGCTAAAGCAGCTTTATTTTCACGCCAAACTTTTCGAATGCTTGGTGGATAGAAATTTCGAAACTTACTCTCATCATTAAAAAATCATTGCTTTCCAGGGATTCATTGGTTTATTTCTATAGGCCAAAGCAAATTCCACGCGTTTTCAGCTGCTTGTTTCACTTATGAATTGCTTTTTCCTTAGGGTCTTCCTTCCTTTTAAACATGCATAGTGGAGAACATTTCCTATTGTTTGAAATGCTATTCTCATAAAATAGATATTGCAAGGTCTTCAGCAACTTTCAAAGCTGAATTCATAGGATTTTTTTAGGCTGTTTGAACAACACTTCCTTTCAAGTTCCGATCTGGGTTTATTTTCGATGCATCCAATTTCTTCATACTTTCTCACTATGTATCGAATATCGTAAATGGTAATTTAATCGCTTTTACAATCTATCGGGCTTTATTTTCCGTTTTAACTGAGCTCAGTAATACGATATCTTATATCCAGAGATACTTCTGTAGTTTAAGGTGTCGTTCTCAATTATTTCAAGAACATTGTAGATAAAATGTCAGGCTTCAAAAATTATAAGAATTTTAACAATTATTTCAGATATATTTATTATATAAATAATCCTTTCAACCATCAAAATTATAAACGTAGTATATACCTCGCTTTGGAAGTGTATGAATATTTTTTTTTGCAAGGAACTTCAAACTTTTACGGTTAGAAACTTAAAATTTTACTTCAGAAAAGTTTTTTTGGCATTTGACCTAAAACGTACGGTTAATATATTGTATTAAAACTATTTTTGTTAAAACATCTGTTTTTTTTAGATAAAAATTAAAAGTATTAGAGTACACAAATAATTATTTTACTAACTGTATGTATAAATTTGTCATGATTTATGTTCAAAACTGATACACACAGATGGAGACATAAAAATGATAATTCTGGCATAATTTTCGTATAAAACGTTTACAAATAAAATCAGTTAAGTAATTCGTTAAAAAAATTTTGCGTAGGTATTTTCTTCAGAATCATTTCTTATCAATCAGACTCTCAATCTTGTTTTCTAGAGTTGTACGTTGGGTGTTGACAGAGAATCCATTAATTCCAAAGTGATGGAAACATCGTCTACCGATTTCACTGAAATCAGAATTCATTAAAAGGGCAATGACCCGTCAATATTTCACTCAAATCTCTTCAGCATAATCGAATTTTGAGCACACCAAATTGAGGCTTTAATTCTCATTTTTACCAAAGCGAAAAAAAAAAAAAAAACATTGAGCTAAGAGATGACAAAGCTATTCTTTCATTACCCTTTCCCACTGAAGATGATAGTTCCATATCGTGAAATTCTTTAAAATTCTGCAATGATGAATTTGATACGCATCAACACGAAATCGATTACGCCGAAGAAATTTGCACGAAATATTGACGGGCAATTACACTTTTATTGAATTCTGATTTCAGTGTGTGTCCTTTAATTATGAAACCTTCCAAAATATTCTTTAAGTTTCAAGAGTAGAGTTCTGGAATATTCTCATGTAATATATAAGCCCATGTAACCAATTTCAGAAGAGTTCTATAGTCAAGTGTAGCTGCTCTTAATCTGTTAATAAATCACGTTGTTCAAATATTTACTATGTGTTAATTTCAAACTGCTTCAACATCTACGCGACATTTTGGTGCAGGCGCAGAATAAACTACTATAACATCTTGGAACCACACACAACATTAACCCTTTCGCTACCGGAAGGAGAAAAAAGAAGTGCTTCTTTGGGCCCGCGGCTTCTTACCGCGGAGTGTCACGCTGTGCCCAGACGATTTTAAATATTAAGCCTAATTCACGAAAAAAATTCCTTTAAAATCGGCTATTAATTAGAATATTTTGGTTTTTACATATTTTATTTAAAATACATTAAACTTAATATATACGAAAGAAAAAAAAGATTGAATAGAAAATTATATGTTTTATACATAAAATTATTACATAAAAATCATATATTTTAAGAAAATACAAAATATACTTACATTTGTTACATAAATTTATTGGTGTAATGATATACCATTACATAGAATGCTAAGATATAAAAAATGAATCTTATTTTGTTGTATAATATTTTTATAAAAAAAATACTTCAATGCATTGTCCAAAGTCTAATGTGTTACACAAATATTTTGTCAACTTTTGATACTTCACACAAGATTTTGAGCAAAGGGCACATCTTGTTCGTCCTTTTTTTCCCACTTTTAATGGCTACATACAGATTTGGATTATTTTCGTTAACATCTCTGTTAGATTCATTCATTAATTCGCAAATCTCAGTATCAGATAAATACTTTCTTTTCATTATGACTGACGCTACAAATAAAAACCGACCGAATGAAACGAACAGCTGAGAGCACTTGCTAACAAAAGCCCTAACCCCCATAAAGGACCATAAATTCTCTTTCGAACTTATAAGAAGCAATCAAGAAAGAAAAAAGCGAGCCGAAAACAAGTGCATCCTATAAATCATGTCATTACATTTAAAGAGCCGCGCCGCACCCGTGCTTTTAACAATTGCCCCTTCCTGATAGCCAGAAGTGAAATCCAAACCCATATCACCAAGGTCAACACTCCAAATAACCTATCTATACAGATTTAGCGGTATTGTAACGCCATCTAGTTACATTAAAAAAATCAAATAAAGCGTTCTCAACAAGCGTATCTCTATTGATACGTTGGTCTTCAGCAGGTACTCTCGGAGCGTATCTAATGTGATACGCTGGACACGGGAGAGCAAACGCGAGCGTATCGCATGCGATACGCTGAGAGTGAACGGGTTAAGAAGTAATCGATTGCAAAATATTCCACTTTAATTCGGGTTCTATACTGCATCTAAAAGAGCGAATAAATTAAAGAAAATGGCTACGGAAGTTGAAACGAACTCCTCCTGCTCATGACATCTCATGAGCATCAGGTCATAAATCACTCGATGTTTCGCGAAGATCATGACCAAGACCCCAACAAGTAGCTCTAGGAGTATGACCGTGTAACGAAGTACAATAAATGGAATGTAAGTTTATGCGTGGCAAAAGTGTACTTTTTTCTGAATGAGACAACCCGAGAATAGTTTGAGAATAATGAAGAATTTTTAACATCGTATAACCTATTTCAATCGGAACTAAGCAAAACATTTGGTGAGAATAACCGATCAAAGAAGAGATCCAAGGAAGAGCTTAAATGGCGAACACAAAAACCTGGTGAAAGCACACAATCCTACTTCCATAAAAGTGTTGAGACTCTATCTTGAAATGAATACTCAAATGCCAGAGGATGAAAAGATGTCCCACTTCAGGAAGAGTATTGCGGAGCATTTTTATCAAGATTTCTAGACTAAAGAACTCACAATGAAGATAGAATTTGTAAGATGGTGTCATTACTAGAAATAGAAATTACTGAAGAAATAGATCTAGTCACTGTAATTCGGTGCTCCAACGAGAACTTGCACAGAATACCGAAAATCTACGAGCACAATCCATTAAAACCATTGTCCGGGAAGAATTGCAGAAAGCTCTGCTACCTCTCACACAAGGGGAAGAAAAGTGGAGTTCGTCCACGACCCAGACACCAACCACTTTACTCAATCGTTGTGGAAAGGCAGTGACCAGTTATAGAGCATGAGTCTAGGACAAATTACCTCTGGCGAATCGCAGTCAACATACCTCCATTGTGGCCGATCTGGACATGCCGTTCATTACTACAGGGATCTCAGGGCCATCTTTGACGTTTACAGAAGCAATAGAAGCAACACCGACGAACCAAGATACAATGTGAAGGACCCAGCCGATTACAGCCGAATGGCCACCAGAGCCGCCTCATCGAGCCTGTCTCTAGGACGATGGCCGACACGCCACTTCAGGTTGCCATCACCATACTGACTGTTCCAGCTCATCGTCCATCCGACGCAATGAGGAAAACTAAGGACCACGATCTTCCTAGAAGGTGAGGCCGTTGAAGAAGAAAATGCTCCATCCTCTGCGAAGATGTCAGGAAATCATCTTGAGGTTATTGTCGACAACCATCCGGTCCGTGCTCTGGGGGGGGGCATCTTCCTCTGTCATTTCGGAACCATACAGACGCTATCTTCGATAAGATATGTTGCCATCCAAAGAAAAGACCCTCCTTAAAGTTTCCGAAGGAAACTACATCTAGACGCTAGGAATATGTATACTTTGTCTGAAAATTAATGGCTGGATCCAAACTTTTTGATTTTACGGTATTACCAAATTGTAGTCACGACATCATTGTTGGTTGGGATTTTCTAGAGGCGTCACAAACCATAATAGACTGCGGGAGATCTGAACGACGTTGGAAGACATTGTAAATGAAACTGCAAATCCTCAAACCAGTACCTTGCACTCTATAGACCATTACACTATACCTGCTAATTCTTACGCCAAATTTCATGTTGTCACTTCCAACGGATACCAAAAAAATTGGCGTGATGGTACAAGGAAATAAAATGTTATCCCTAGAAAAGGAAATTATGATACTAATTACCATAATAACATTGTGTGATCACAAAGGTGAATTATGTGTTGCTAATGGTCAAGTAGCTGCTCATATTATTCCCAAGAATATGTTCGTAGACAATTCATCAGCGTTACATGAGGACTGCGTGAGTACAATTACTATCGCCGAATCTAACACTACATTCCAGACAAAAAAGAGTGGCTAGAAAGTCTATTTTTCAAGAATGTTAGCTCCACATCTCACGTCGACGCAAAAAGAGAGACTTCTTGGAATATTCCAGAAGTTTTCGACGAATCGAAGAAATCCAAAGCTGAGAAGGAAAAAGTTAAGCACCACATAAATACTGGTAACCATGAAGCTCTAAGCCAAAGATCCTATAGAGCATCATCAACTGAGCATCGCATAATACAAGAAGTAGAGAAGATGCTAGGTAGGGAATAATTCAGTCATTTGAGAGCACTTGATCGTCTCCTGTAGTCTTAGTTAAGAAGAAAGATGGAGGTTGGAGTTTCTGCATAGATTACCGCAGCCTCAACCATGTCACTAAAAAGGATATGCACCCTCTACCACGTATATAGACTAGACTGTTTCAAGGGTGCTACATTTTTTTCGATCATAGACCTTCGAACCGGTTACTGGCAAATTGAGGTAGATGATGCTGACCGTGAAAAGACAGCGTTTATCCTTCCAGAAGGTTTGTACGAATTTAAAGTTATGCCTTTTAATCTATGCAATGCCCCCGTAACATTTGAAAAAATAGTAGACAATCTACTACGTCACTTAAAATGGACAATGTGACTTTGTCACCTAGACGACATCATGGTTTTCCGAAACCTTAGAGGAACATCTTGAAAGGCTAAGTTCTGAGTTGCATCCTAGAAGCTGGGCTGGTTCTCAATCATAAAAAATGTTACTCTGCCGCTCGATGAATCAAAAGTTTTGTCTATCTAGTTTCAGAAGATGGTGTTCGGTACGATCCGGACAAAATAAAATCTATTAGAGGTTTTCCAATCCCAAAGAATTGACATGACGTCAGAAATGTTTTGGGAATCTGAACTTATTAAAGCCGTTTCATTAAAGATTTTAGCTGTCAGGCTCAAGCACTTCAGGAGTTGCTGAAAGAGGATTCTAAATTTTGTTGAGGTCCCGAACAAGCCACTGCCTTTCACAAGTTGAAGAAAGCACTATTTCCAAACCTATTTTACGACTGTTCGACGAGAAGGCTCTCACATACAGATGCTAATAATTACAGAATCGGTGCAGTTCTTTTATAATTATACGATAGACAAGAGAAAGTGACTGCATATGACTTCGGATACTTTCAAAAGCAAAGAAGAATTATTCCACAATCTATCACATGGGCAGAGCATAAATCCAGCTCGTACCTTTTCAAAAACCAATTTAATGTTATGACAGACCATCCTTCTGAGTGCAGGTTGTTTAGCCTCAAAGACTTTTCGGGAAGATTAGTAAAATGGGCTTTGCGCCTTCAAGAATATGACATGTCCATTGTACATAAGAGGGGCAAGAAACATAAAGACGCTGACAGACTTTCTCAAAATCCATCGGAAGACAACAATGGCTCCTATGTCGAAGTAAACGTCCTCGACTCTTTCTCGGATGGCGGAACAGAGGAAGCATTCTGTAATGTTTGATTGTGGTTCGAAGATATAGTGAAATGAGTTACGCCTTTTAAAACTTAACAAAACTTTATTTAAAGATTAAAATAGGCTCGTAGCACTCCAAGGGAGGCCTAATCAACTCTCCAAATGAGACCTTCAACTCACTCTACAAAAAACTCACCTTTTCTTCCTCCTCGAGGACGGTACAGCCAGCGCCGCGTAGCGGAGGCTCTGAACTATTGCTTGGAGGGGAGGGGAACACTACATCTCCCCACCAAGCTCTGACGTTACATTTGTGTACAAATTTAACTCAGCAGCTGAAACTCTCAAAATTAATACTCAAAATATTCACACAATGCAAAATTAGTTCACAATTATTAACACTAAATGCACTATAGTAATTATAAGAAAAGAAGCAATACTTAAACGCGAACAATATTACACATTACAAATTATCACAAATCACACACATTATAAAACATTAATTAATATAAAGTTCTTGACTTCAAAATGACTCAAATTACTAAGATATTCTAAATGTAAAATAATGGAAAGAACACATGAACTAGCACAAATACACATATAAAAAAATCAAAAATATATCCTTGTGTTCAGCAATAATTGATGATGTTCACACTAAGCGTGATAACGCATCTGCATGAGGCATTTTAGCTCCCGCACAATGTTTCAGAGTTAGGTTAAATCTTTGCAGGGAGAATGCCCATCTTTGCAGTCTAGACGATTGCGGTGCACTTTTTGTTAAAAATGGGAGCGGATTATGATCCGTGTATAATTCAATTTCGGTGCCGAACACCCACGATTCAAACTTTTTCAAACTCCACACAATCGCGAATGCTTCCCGCTCAATGGTTGACCAAGCTTGCTGGGCCTTGGTCAGTTTCTGACTCGCATAAGATATTGGGTAAGTCTTTTCATCCAATTTTTGGGATAAACATGCAGCAATGCCAACTGATGAAGCGTCTGAATGAATGATGTATGGCCGGTTCATCACAGGAGTATACAAGGAAGGAGCATCGACAAGCGTACCTTTTAATTTTTTGAACACTTCTTCATGTTTATCAGTCCATGGAATTTTGTCGGAGACTCTCTTTTTAGTTAACTCCGTGAGGGGATACACAAGCTCCGAATATTTGGGAATGTACTCGCGATAGTAATTGCACAAACCGAGAACACTACGCAACTCTTTCTTATTTGTCGGAGATGCTAAGTTTCTTATTGCACGCACCTTTTCAGGATCAGGCTGATGTCTTCCTGAACCTACAACGTGTCCTAAAAATTTCACATGGGGTTTCACGAAATCACATTTCTTAAGGTTCACAGTGAAGTTTAATTCTTCCAACTTCGATAAGATGATGTTCAAATGCTGCAAATGTTCACTGAAATTTTTCGAAAATATGGCGATGTCATCTATATACGCACGGGCGAATTCTCTATAAGGAGCAAATGCTTTATTCATTACCCGTTGAAAAGTAGCAGATGCATTTTTCAGCCCAAAACTCATGACTTTAAATCTATACATTTGGCGATGAGTTTTGAAAGAAGTAAAATCTTTACTTTCTTCCGACATCGGGATTGCCCAATATCCCTTCAAAAGATCCAAAGTAGTTATTACGTTAGCTCTGCCAATCGACTGGATCAATTCAGTTGCGTCTTCCATAGGGAAATCATCCGTTACCGTTGCACAGTTCAACGCCCTGTAATCGATGCACAATCTCATGGATCCATCTTTCTTATTCACACAGACTACCGGATATGCAATCTCAGCGTTGCTTTCCTCGATTAATCCTAATTCCAATAATTCTTGGATTTGTTGATCTACTTTTCCCTTCAATGCTTCAGGGATCCTGTACATGAACGGTTTTTTCCGTTCAACGTTCGGCTTTAAATTGATTTTATGAGCATCAACTTTAGCAATGTTTACATTGCCAGTAAACAGTTTTTGGTGTTCACTTAACAATTCTAGCAATTTGGTTTCTTCCTCATCTTCCAGATGGCTTACATCAATATGCTCCAATAACTCTTTCATTCCGGGCCTCAGAGAAGTTGGAGTGGGAAGAACTTCACCAAAGTCTTCATCGTCTTCGAATATCACACCGATTGCATTAACTCTTGGGTAATACCTCCTTATCTTATTCACATGACAATGCCGAATTTTTCCATCACTCAATTTCACTTTATAAGAGTGAGGAGGATTCAAACCAACTATTTCTCCAGGGCCGGTCCACTGCGCGTAGAGCTTGTTCGTTGAATCAGGTATCAATAAGTATACTTTTTCGCCCATCTCAAAACTTTTGGAACGAGCTTTGCGATTGAAATATCTTGCATAAGATTCTTGTCTTCCGGAGGCAATTAATGACGCCTGCTCAGCAGCCATCTCTAAATTGATCTTTTGTTCTTGTAAGTAGTCAACCACGGATTTTCCTATGTTCAACGGAATGGCAATGTCGCCACACCAGCTTGATTTTAACACACTCAGGGGACCTCTAGCTGTTCGTCCATACATCAACTTGAAAGGTGAAACTCCCGTTGTGCAGTTCGGGACTTCTCTGTATGCGAAAAGCAAGTACGGGATATATTTGTCCCAATTACTTGGATCTGTCCTAATCACGTGGTGCAATGAATTTTTTAATACTCTGTTGTATCTCTCCACGAGTCCATTCGACGCTGCGTATCCAGGAACTGAAAATCGTGGGGTACAGCCTAAGCGCTTTATGAATTCTTGAGTTAACTTTGAAGTGAAATTAGTACCCATGTCGCTAGCAATGACATTTGGAATTCCGGTCCTCATAAATATCTCCATTAATGCGTCGCATGTAGCTTTGGCAGACAACGATCGAAGAGGAATCGCTTCCGGCCACCTGGAATGCTGGTCTATCATAACAAGACAGTATTTGTGTTTTCTGGCCGAAGGTGGGTCAATCTCGCCAATTATATCAACATTCACGACCTCGAAAGGTAAATCTGGTCTAAGAACAGGGGTTATAGGTACTTTATCTGTAGCTTTCTCTTGGCTTCTTAATTGACAGTTATTGCAAGATTTGCAATACTCTAAAATGTCCTTCTTCAAATCAGGCCACCAGAAGTTAAAACGAATTCTTTCGCTGGTCTTTTTGAATCCCATATGACTTCCAAAAACAGATTCGTGAGCCAATTTCAATACTTGAGGTCTTCTAATTTTAGGTAAAACCAGTTGAGCCACCTTTTCTCCAGTTACTCTATCGTCGTGGAATAGTAGATCATCTCTCAAGTAAAAGTTTCCTTTTTTCAAATTAAATTGTTTCCATACAGCTTTCAACGTATCACATTTTAACTGCTGATCTCTTAATAATGCTCTTTCACTCACGCGATGTTGATATTCATTCTCCTCCTGCGTGGGAAATAATATTTCCAAATATAAACATTCTTCATTTTCTAATATATGTTTTCCGCTTTCTGCCCTTCCTCTTGTAATGAAATCAGACTTCTGTCCCCCACAGCAATTTCCATAAATCTCCGATGTTGATTCATCGCTTGTGGTTTCATTTGCATTCTCTTTCAACATTTGATATATATTGAATGGGATAATCGCTTGACCTTGGATTTTATTTGTGATCGCTGCTAATACTTGAATAGGTTTTGAAAATGCTTCGTTTTTCTTGTTTTTTATCCATAATTGAACACTGGAAAGAGAAGCTTCTATTTTTTCTCCGAATGCGCTTTTTAAAATTATTTTCCCTTCCTCATTCTTTTCATCTGAAATGAGATTCGAGTTCAACACAGTTATCATCGATCCAGAATCAATTAAAGCCGTTGCACTCTTTCCGTTGACAGCAACTTCAACATATTGGAGATCACTCATAGCTAATTTTGGTTCGCTTGATTCTTTCTTATTTATGCTTTCTAAAAGGAACTCGGTTCGAATTTCTGCAGTCACTGCTTGATCATCTTTCTTGTGTCTATCGATATAACCATTCACTCCCGTCGCTTTGTATCTTTTTGGACAGTTCTTCGCCAGGTGTTGTAATCCACAAATATAACATTTTTTCGTTGATGTTTTTATTTCTTCCTTCTTTGGAGTTCTAGTATTTTCTCTTGAATGAGGTGGAATATATCTCCGTACTGGTAAATTTTTCTGTTCTTCCCATGGCGGACGTTTGATAAAAGCTGAATACTCTCTTTGGAAATTTTCTCTCGGTCTTCTGTTGACACTCGCTCTGACATTTTCATAATCGTCTAATTTTGAGGCAATTTGATCCGGTTTTTTGAAATGTGTCCATTCGTCAATAAAATGATCATACATTTCTGGCGGAGTTCTTCTTTTGATTTGGTCAGTAATCATCAGGTCGCACAAATCTTCAAAAGTGTTAACCTGTAAGCCTCGAATCCATTCGTGAAAATAGTTCGTCAGTTCGTATGCGAAATCACTCCAAGTGATATCTTGTTTTTTCTGATGCTTCACAAACATTTGTCTAAATTTCTCTGGTGTTAACTTATACCTTTTCAGGAGAATTTCTTTCACCTTATCGTAATCGTTCGTGATTTCTTCATTTTCACGTGCGATTATGTGTGCAACATCGTATGGCAATAATCCGATCAAATGAGAAGTCCAATTTTCCTTTTTGATTTCAACTCTTTTAGCTTGTCTCTCAAATAACACCAGATATAAGCTAATATCGTTGTTCTTCGGATCGAATTTTGGGAGAAAGTTTTGCAGCTCTACTTTCGATTTAAAAACGACTTCTGAATTAGTTGTTTCGCTTATTCTAATTCTTTCGTTTTCTAAGCGTAATTTCTGGATTTCAAATTCCATTTCTTGCGAGCGTTTCCTTTCATCATCTTGTCTTTTTTTTCCTCTTGTCTTTTCCTTTCATCTCTTTCCTCTTGTCTTTTCCTTTCATCTCTTTCCTCTTGTTCTTTTCTATGTTCTATCTGCGTATTGAGCAATTCTCTAACAAATTCTTCCTCATACCCTTCCAATTTCAAAATAGCATTCCTCAATGTCATTACTGTCATCTCTGAAACATTCTCGATGCCCATTTCTCGAGCGACGTATTGCAAGTCCTCTTTTTTCCCTTTCGCTAGGAAAGCCATTGCGATTCGCAAATCCACGGAATCAGAATTTTCACAAAATTCACTCAATTCCGAACAAACTCAAAACTCACTATATCCTGTCGACTGCGCCAGTGTAATGTTTGATTGTGGTTCGAAGATATAGTGAAATGAGTTACGCCTTTTAAAACTTAACAAAACTTTATTTAAAGATTAAAATAGGCTCGTAGCACTCCAAGGGAGGCCTAATCAACTGCTCCCCTGCTACTGAGACCTTCAACTCACTCTACAAAAAACTCACCTTTTCTTCCTCCTCGAGGACGGTACAGCCAGCGCCGCGTAGCGGAGGCTCTGAACTATTGCTTGGAGGGGAGGGGAACACTACAGATTCAGAACACGGAAAAAATTATTTCTTCAATCGATAAATAGGAACTGATAGTAACAACTTATGAATTAATTCATGGAATACTTTGTAAAAAGAACTTCGACCTAAATAGAAAAAATAGTTATTGGTCATTCCGAGACATCTACGTAAATTTATACTCGAATATTTTCATTACGCACCTACAGCAGGCCACTTAGGATTTGAATATGTTTATTTTAATCATTTCAACAGATAGTGCAGCATACATGCAAGGGCAATATAATGGATTTCACAACGTGGCTTTCAAGAAGTTCTCCGAAAAAAATTCTTCTTTGGTGTTTAATTTGGTTGTATTTACAAAATCAAAAGCCACACAAACAATTTCTCAATTCAACATATCCTTAATTGAGAACAACATACTTGGAATGATTCAAAAAGTTCATCCATCCCGACTTCAAAATTATTTGAAAAGTTTTATACACCAAAAGAAATGTTTGCGGTGTATAATTATCGCGATTATATTCAAATTAAATTATAATTCCAGTTTAAATTAACAAATTTTCTTGGAATATATAACCAACGGTAGAACATTATCATTCTACAAACTTTCATACCGTTCCTATATTTATGAATAAAATGTATTACTAATTTGTAAAATGAACCGATTACTTCCGAATCGGGTGGGGCGGGTTCCATAGCACACACAAAGGAAACAACATCGTAGGCTGATGAATGAAAAAAAGTGAGCATTTTCAAATTATGATGCGCAGAAAATGATTACTGAGTTATAAAAAATATTAAATGAATCCATTCAACGATCCAATTTCAATGATCAATTTCCACTCACTAATTTGGCTATAAATTTATTACAGTAATAAAAAAAAGTTTTCAATGGAGTCCGACGATAATCAGCCTTTAAGTTTAGAAAATAAATATATAAAATGCTTTCAAATGAATCCAACGTTGTATTGCATTACTAATTACGACCCTGAATAACATTAATTCTATTCAGAATTTGTTATGAGGATAAATAATATGTTAAAAAAAATTCTTCAACGCAAACAATTGAAATGTGAATTTAATTCAAAAGGATTTCAGAAATAGAAATCTAAAAATTGAAAATACAACAAAAACTAATAAGAATTTTAAAAAATGACTTAAAATGTAATCGAAGAAAAAAAGATTTTTCAAAATAATGAATAATTATATTTCAAATGACAGTATTTTCTCAATATGCGCACTAATCATAATATATACATATGAGAATCGATATTGTATAAAATTCTGTTAAAAATTAAGTCAGTGGAATCAAAAACTTTCCTATTACAGCAATAATGTCGTAAATGATTAAAATATAGTAAAAAATTTACAATATTAGAAATTTTATTTATTCGCAGGTTTCAAAAATTATCTAAAAGTTAAAGGAATATTATTCTCGAAAAATTCTACGCAAATTCTATGTATTCATTAAAAATAGAATGATTCCTCTTCTAACTTCTTTAAATCAGTAATGATAATACAATAATCTGAAAAAAAAATTCGTTTTAGAATCTTATAACGTTTCCCATGCTGCAGATCTAGCTTTTATAAAAATTCACAGAGTAATAATAACGCACTGGGCTTGCATGAAAATTAAATGAACAATGTAGCACATAAAAACGCTTCTATGTGATCAACATTTGATTTAACTAAGCATATATTTAATTTTTGCATAATTAATAAATTTTAATATGATTATTATTCATTTCAAACACTCACTCACTTTAATCACCAATTAAAATACTTCACAAGGTTTCAAGTAATAATTCGTGGAATTCCTAACGACAAAAAATAATGAAGAAATAATACAGCACTAATTTACAAATTAACTAAAATCCATTAATAGAGTGAAGTATTTCTGGCAGTAAAAAGTGTTTTCGAAAAAATTGTCTTCCATATATATATATAATCGATCGTGTTAAATTGGGCAAGACTAAAAAGAAATTCGATGCGTTTGAGTCAAAACAGAACTCGGTGGACATATTATCTTTTGCACGATACAGACTTAACTTTCATACTACATTGTCACGAAAAATGCTGTACTGAACTAAGCATGAAAATTTTCAAACTAAAGCCCGACTGTTCGTGCTTATTTAAATATGCAACATATAAATAATACCGCATGCATTTTATTTCAGAGTTAATAAAAAACTCAATTTTTAGAATAAATAACTTGGAAAATGTTTAAAATATTTTCAAAAATAATAAGTGGAAGATAATATATTTTATAACTTTTATTTCTTCAAAGAAACTAAAGACGCTTTCACGTTACATTTATGAGAAATGAAAAGCAATTTAAATGTGGAGTACATACATGGAATGAATAACAATATCATGGAATACAATATAAGATCATGTGAGTATATGTTTATGAAAAACAATAGCCGAGTAATTATACAACCAACCGAGAATGAAATACAACATAACACAGACTTAGGTAAACAACTGATGTTTTTAAAAGTCTACATAATGTGCCAGTACAGAAATAATTTTTTTTAAAGAAAACGTAAATTTTCTATATCATAAAAACGATACACAAATACAATTATTGTTACCATAATTCTTATATTTCCACAACTCACAAATTAGAATATACTCATAAAAATGCAAGTACACAAAGATAACTATTACAACACTTGTAACTTAACACATGTCAATTAAGATAGTGAATACTAATAAAACATTAATTAAAAGTTTTTGAAATGTTTATAGAATTTTAAAACTAATTTTAAGATCATAAGATATAAGAAAAATCTTAATTGGAAAACTTAAATTTAATAAAACACACATATCAAGAGTATTACAAAAGTTGTTTCGTTTTCTTCATAGAAAACGAAAGAAAACATAAGATTTCCAAGTAGCAACAATTTTTTTATTCTATTGGAATAAAGAGAATTTTCTTCCATGTGATGCTCGACACACAACGAAATATTCATGTAGACTTAAAAAAACATGGAAATCATAATGGCTTCATGTAATCATAGAGAAATTATACAAAAATCAAATAATCAGAAATTATTTTCTAAGTGTGCTTTGGTACCATTTTCATGCACTTTACTAGTTCATGTATCAGCTTTTAAGAACATATTAAATTAATTGCTGCTTTATAGTTAAGAATACTTATGCATTTATGTAAAAAGTTATTTAAAGCAGAATTTTTTTTTTTTTTTTTTTTTTACGAATTTCAGGTAACATCATACAAAAATAACCGAAGATCATCTGTAAAACATAAAACACCACCATGCCATAATCTAAAATTAAATTCCACGATTTAGCTTCTTCCTTAGTTATTTCTCACTTCTTCTGATCTTCTCTACGGGCAAATCGCTTTTTCTAAGCCAATGATTTTTTTGCTTCAGTAGAATCTTTCTGAACTCGATTGGACTTCCTTCCTGTTGTTTCAGCACAGTCGCAAGCACTTGGTCTTGAAAAGAGGAACTTGGCTGGAATTCTGTTCGTATCTTGTGCAACTTTGTTAACATCAATATTTAGGGCCGGTTTTAAATGCAATTTAAATTCATCCAGATTGGAGACCACCCCCGATTTCACAAGACAATTAGACTTTGAACAGTCGTCAAAAGTCTCGATGGTCCAGGTATACTCATTACCACTGCTTGCAGATTCCTCGGACATTTTTGGTTACAGCTAAGCAAACGCAGCAGATAATGCCTCACAACAGCGACAATGATTCCACATCAACTAATATTTCAATTTCATTGTACCATTCGAGCGCATGCGTACAACGAAACGAATTTCATTGGCAGAAATCTGTACTAAATCAAATTCAAAGTTCCTAATATTATTAATAACGGAACGGTAATTGATTGGCTAATTTTTGCCAGGAACAGCAAACACACACACACAGCATCAAAAAAAAAAATATTTCTTCACCAGTCATAGATTCCGAGAATTATGTTAGCTTCAATATACTTGTGAACTGTATATTATTTTTCCTGAGATAGGAATTAATTTTTCATCATGTGTTTGCGTATTTGATACTTAGGTCTACATTGAAGTTTTATTTTTCAATCATTTCTAACTGACTAAAAAGAAATAAATAATATAAATGATACCTCTATATATTAAGCATTCACTTTTTTTTCTCTATGTTTTCAGTAGAACTAGATGAGATAATCTAAAATAGCAATGTTTATTTACCAGACAGGCATGGATTTTTTAATTTATCAGTATTAATTTTGGGATAAAATTTTGTTTAAAATAAAGAGCATATGAAAAACACGATGTAATTCTTTGTTTGGTATACTATGCATATTTTTTGTTATAATAATAAGAAATCAAACTTATAAACAACATTTTTTCATGATTCTCTTTCAATATACAATATTGTTGAGTTGCGTTATTATTTGTATACATTTATAAATAATTCTAGATCTGTATATGTGGTGTTTTCTTTACAAATTTATAAACACATTTGAAAATTGTCTACTTTTTCTTTCTTTGATAAATAATTTTGTGACACGTCTTTTTTTTAAGAGAAGAGAATTCAAGTCGTTTCGTGAAGAGATATTCCCTTTTCACACATTTGGATTCGATGTTCGGTAATGATAAATATGTCAAGATTAAGACTTCGTTTATGTTCCAAAATGCATATTATTTTTTTAAAAAAAAAAAAGATTTGATTTAATCATACGACATTCTTCAACTCTATCCAGTTTGTTGACTCAAATGCCTCACACACAGAAAAATTAGAGAATAGAATTGATACACACAAATCATCTAAATGATTTTTTACAAAAGTGATTGGAACTGGAATTCCGCATGAATTGGAAGTATGATAATACTTAGAACAGGGCGTCTAAAACTTTTTTTTTCCTTCATTTGCGACCTCTTTCTTTGGAACAATCGAGAACACCACTGTTCCAGGTAGACAAAACACGAACTTGAATGTAAAACATTTATTAATGAACAAACATTACCAAATGTGGAGTATATTAATTTAAATACAATTCAATTTAACAGTAATATATGGTTGATGGATTTCCAGGAGTACAGTACAACAGCTTTTAATCTCCGAATCTGGTAGAACATTGCAACGGCTTAACCTTGTCCACAACTGCATATTTAATTCTATTAATGGAGGAAATTTACATTACAAATTAAAGGGATGAAAGATCATTGAGAAACAAATTTAATTAAAGAAGTTTAATCAGAGAAAATTAAGTTAAAGGGTTTTTAGTACCGCTTAGCCGTATTGACGGCTAAGCGAGAGCCTAATAGTAATAATGGAGAAACATAGCTCAGTTCCAAAAGACATTCGTTTAAACAATTATCGGAACTGTTGCCACATCTACTAAGCTTGATACTAACGTTATTAGCTCTCGTGATAACAATACCGAAATATCAGTTACAACTACACTCATTGCCATAAAAATTTGCTCACCGAGAAGTACGAGCGTGATTGTTACGAAACTTGGCATGAAGGTATGTGTCAGATAGATATGTAAATGATCAGAAATGCGGCTTGATTGCGCCTTGCCACCAGAGGGCGCTGAACTTCGTTCTCCTTGGATTATAAAACAAGTAAGCAGAGCTTGTTTGCGTGTGTTTAATCTGTTGCAGAGGGACGCTTTTTTAATTAGAGATACCATTACGCCGCCATCAGAGACAACATGAGCAGCTGTCAGAGTTCCAGAGGGGAAGAATCATAATGATGATGGAAACCGAGGGTTCAGAAGGGAGAGTAGTTCGTCCCCTAGACCGTTATGACTTAACTGTAATTTAGGTGTTGGAATCAGTGGACAAGAGAGAAGTCTGTTTCACGCGACCAGGCTCAGGACGCCCTCGACAGACCAATAGTCGAGAAGACCGTCGCTACATACGACACACACGCATAGCTCCAATGGTCTCATTGTCCACCATCCATACACAGGCATCACCTTCATTACAATCCTCTGTGTCAGTCCGTACCATCGCAAGACGCTTGACTGAAGGACAGTTGCTATCGCGGCGCCCATTACATGTACTACCATCGACATCCAATCATCGTCGCTTCCGTTTGGAGTGATGTCGCGCTCGGAGGGATTGGACTGCAACCGAATGGAATCAGATTGTCTGCAGCGATGAATCCAGGTTCAATTAGGGCAGTGATGACAATCGTGTACGTGTGGGGAAACCCCGGGGTGATCATCTCAATCCTGACTTCGCTGTACAGCGGCACACCGCTTCCGCAACTGGTGTGATGTCATCGTATGCGACACACGATCACCCTTTATATCGATTCATGGCACCATCACAACCCGGAGGTACGTTCGTGACATTCTTGAGCCACATGTGTAGCCACTCATGGCAGGGCTCCCAGCTGCCACTTTTCAACAGGACAATGCTCCTCCCACGCAACAAGGGTTTCACAGAACTGCCTCCGCTACATTTCCTCCCTTCCCTGCCCTGCTCGATCCCCAGATTTGTGACCGAACGAGCTGAACTGGTATCAATAGAACGACAAGTTGATCAACCTACAAGTTTGGTCGAATTAAAGGCGCGTTTACAGCAACTTTGAAACGAGATGTTGCAGGACATCATACGGGACTTATAGGTCTCAATACCCGACTGTATCACATCATGCATTCACGCTAGAGATAGCCCAGCAAGGTACTAAAACCTAAATCATTGATCATTTTGCTTTGATTTTGTAATCACTTACTTACATCAATGTTGTACTTAAATTTAGTTTTATTCTGATAACTCTTTTTTGTTGAGCAAATTTTAATAGCAATGAGTGTATTTTCAAGAAACGGAGAAATTGGAGGTAGCTTAATAATGAATATGGAAGATTTTAAATATTTTGGTTGATAAGTAATCATAAAGAAGTATATTTGAAAACAATAGGCTTCTATATAGTTTTCCAATACATACAAAGACAACGCTAATATCCATCATAATGATCTGGGTGCGCCTGCTTTTTTTACGTACAGTATTTATTCTCGGATGCATCTTCGATATTCGAAAACTTGGGTCTTCTTTAATATAGCGATATAAAGATTTCATATATGCTACTACTGAAAATACGACAAAATTTTAAAAGAAAATTGAGGATGATTTGAAAATTTTTTTTGGTAATTCTATCCAGAAATTTAAACCAAAATTCATAAAAAAGATTCTTTTGAAATACTCAATTTATAAAGCTCTATGGCTCAATGTATAGAATAATTTTTCCTGAGGAAATTCAATGAGGAATTATTTGTAATATAACGCACACACACACACATATATATATTACACGAAAGATATTAAACACGCTTGTTCGAACATTACTATAACATTACGAATTATTGGCCAAAACAAGATTTTTAAACTTTTTTCATAACAAGATTATTTATTGATTCTAGCAGAGAGAGCGTTACGTTCTGATGAACTTTGACTGGTTTCGGCCAACAAGGGAGAAGCGAAAGACCATATGAAGACTACAGATGTGTAATAAAGAAGAGCATAAAAGTAAGAGAACAAGAGATAGAATTTTCTCTTGCTTTGATTTTTTATTCGGGATTTTCCATAATAGACGTCAAGAACACGTGGCACAGGATTACGGATTCTAGGAAATTCCAACGAAAAACAAAGAGCCTAGTAGGGATTATTTTGGCAGATTTATGCCCGTGAGAAAGCCGATCAAACAAATTTTATGAGCGCGGAATCTAATAAATAAAAGGATAATTTAGAATTGGATCAGGAAATAAAATGAACTCTGTACTTATGAATTATAGAGAATGGGATATAATGGAAACTTAAATTATTATTATTATTATTATATATATATATATATATATATATATTCAATTAAGAAGAATTTGGTAGCCAAGTTCTTATTTCCAATATCATATTTAAAGAAAAGTAATTTTGAAATTTAAAATTTAATACCTATTTACTTCAAACTAAAAATTATTCAGCTTTTAGCAATATGTCTTTGAAAAGATAATTTTCAATCAAAAAAGCATCTATAGCCATAAAATCATCTATATTTTAATGTATTGAAAAACCTGAAAGGAGCAAATTCGACTTTTTCATACGCGAAAATATGTTGAGAAACGTATTCCAAATAAGAGACAATAATCAGAAAGTGTCCAAGGCACTTCATCAAAAGATTATGTGTATATATATGTGTGTGTTAATGTAATTTCAGAGAGTTTTGTAATGAGAAGAGATGTGATTGCTTATTAACGTGTCATTGAGACTCATCACCAGTTCTATTGGCGACGGATCTCGGAATTTTGAACCTCAGTCAAGTGACGCGGACGACATGTGAACTGGCAACTTCCTCTCCAATCTTCCCCACCACAACACTGGATGATAATGGGGACCTCGACAGATATGACGAGCCTCAGCCCTTCTACACAGAGAATCTTTTGTGGCATCAGGACTCGAACCCACGACACGATGAAACTCCGATAACAAGTCCGCGATCACGATTACTAGGCTACAATAGCACTATAAGGAAAAGAAAAAAAAAATGTGCAGGCAAAATAACGTCTAGGTTAAGGGATCAAGTCCAAGTACTTTAAAAAATTATATTAGTAGGAAAAGCTTTATGTACATCCGATCTGAATGAGTTAATTTAATTTCAAGAAGGTCGATGATTGGATTGGGGCAGTATTATGATTCTATAAAAGAATATGAAACACCCATTGCAGGCATAATTATTCCAGAGGAGTAAAATAACGCCAATAGTTTTTCAACGGTTACGGAAAACTGAACACTAAAATGACTTTAAACAGAAGAGAACAGAAAATATGACGGATTCGTTTAGAAATACTCACTATTTTGAGATTATTGAAACATTTCTATGTGAATCGAACTTATTTTCTGATGTTGGAATGTCGACAAAACTATAATCAATAGCAATAAAAGTTACTATCAGAAACATTTTTTAATAACTTGAGTTTAAATCATGCCTTAGTCGCGTTCCAAAAGATGATTCAAGTCTTCAATCTCAGTCATTCTGACTTTAAAGAAACACAATCATAACTCAAACAGGTGTAGATGAGATTTAAAATCCACTTTCTCTTACTGACAATTTAAATTGATTAGAATAAAAAAAGGTGTATTTTTTTTGAACTTTCAGCACTTCAAAACATTTGACCGTTGCAATAATTTAATACCATTTCCGAACGCAATACTGTTTCGGATCCTAGGAGTGGCCGTTGTGTCAACGTGCTCCAGTCATAATTTGAGGCACAGATAAAATAACATTTATTCAAAAATCATTCTATTTTTAATGAATACAATGTATCATTGCAATAATGGAAGTGTTTGACACCACTGACTAGCAAATCCCGACCAAATTGTTTGTCAGTTAACCTATGGAGTCGATACATCTTCTGTGTATGTTTAATTTTTATGTTAACATTTTTTCGACTCCAAAATATTACATTATTTAGGATTGGGATATTAAAATTCGCGTTTTTCAAATAATTTGATAACCAATGCGAAGATGGCGTGAGGGAAAATTACACTAATGTTGGCGCATGTGCGCCAACGTCATGCGCGCTAATGCAGATATGC
>BMAW01020712.1:970841-988293 GCA_019974015.1 Nephila pilipes
CGTAGCTGGTCCGTCTTTAAAATAAAACAACGAAACAACTAAAATAAGTGAATTTTTGCCCTCTCCCCTGTCGATTTTTTTGGATCTGTTATAGATGCTGTGGTTTTCTTTTTTAATGAATATTAGAACCAAATTACGCAATAGAATTGTGAGACGCCCCCTCCCCCCCACACACCCACAAACTGCCAAATTTCCCAAATATACAGTTTGGAGTGTTCTTTCAATTTCGGCCCCGCAAGTTAGAGTGTCCCCCCTCCCGAACATATATTTGTTTAGATGTCAACAAGGCAAAGAAGCATAATAAGACTTAAATAGGAACATTGCTATGGAAATCGCACTAATTTATGAAGCTTATTTGTAAAATAGCTCTACTTGAAAATATTATTGAATGTCGTGTTAAAAGTGGAAAAACCCAATAAAGGTGTTTGACAGTTCTTGTGAGAATAATTAGCCTACGCTCTGCAAAAATATCACAGTGGTGTCCTATAAGTGGCTCCCAAAAAGAGGGTTAAACACTGAAGAAACGACACTATTCGAACCAATAAGACTGATTTTTTGTGATTATTTTACATAATAAGTTAAAGAAAATGTCCAATTTAAAAATAATTAAAGTTATGTATGAGATCAAAAGCGACCAGAATAACCAGAAAATTCCATGCATTATGATAATACTCGTATTCATTATGTGGAATAACTTTTTGAGCAGTTGTCTGAGAGGTCAGATGAACTTATCGATTTAGGTGAAACAACCGAATTAATTTATCCAGAAATTGATATAGTATGAATAATGAAATGTTCTTTAGAATATATGAAAAAAATTACAAGATGAAGGTTTAGCTATTCTATATTTATCAAAAAAAAAATTGAATAAAAGAAAGCTTCAGACAATTCTAACATTCAAAGTAATTCCAGTATTAGATTCAATAACTGTGTAAGTAGTTGGTAGAAATTACCCAAAATCAATATGGATAAAATGTATAGTAATCTCACCCCAAGAATTCCACTCGATCTTTAATTCTTCTGAAACTGCAGCAGATAAAAATGAAAGTTTAATTATTGTCTCTGTGACTCTACATTACAAACTAGTGAATAGATTTCTATGCACTGAAAACTATTATGAAGCTAAAAACTATTAAAAGAATATTTGGGCAGAAGAAATTTATTATTAAATACGCGCATGAATAATCTTCTAAATTTAAAGCCAGTAAGAAATTCCAATGATTTTATAGTTTAAGAAAATTATTTGACTCTAGTAACGCTCAAAACGAGATCATTAAATTCTCCAAAAATTAAACCCGCTTCATATAGAGGATCATCAATTATTAATGAGGATTAACACTAACAATATCGCAGTTGATTTTTTGAAGAAAAGGGCTTACAATGATTATTGGAATATAGATAAACTAATGAACTTTCTAAAACAGAAGTAGAAAGCTACGAAAGAACATGCGAATCTTATAGATTTAGTTCGGATTCGAAATCATACAATACTGAACGATTGGTTAGTAAAAATGAAAATCCATCAAATTTTTGATTTATGGGAACAAAATATATAAATACATTGCAGCTAGATGATAGATGTATTTTCTGTTGTTTGAATCCTTCATTAGACATCCACGCCATTAAAGCTGCTAAGCAAAAAGGAAGTTAAGAGTAGAATGAACACTGTTTTGTTTTTCTCAAATCAAAACGCTTAAACCAACATTATCGAATCGCCATACGATGATTGCATTGTCGGAGCTGACATAATTGTTTCATATATGATCGAGAATTTGAAAATTCGAAAAGGAAAATAAGAAAGAAATAAATAAATGGAAAAACGAAAAATTCCATACTGAGTTCCAATATTTCTATAACTTTTTTTTTATTGCCAGAGAAAAAGGGTTACTTAAATACTCCGTCATTTATGCATTACATACATAATGCATACAAGCAGAGCGTGAAAGCACAATTTTGGAAGCTGTGATGGATAATGGCACCTAGATTTAAGATCGCCTTTGAGCCTTGAAAGATTCAACGAGTTTGTTTGGGATATAGACGTGGAAAACTCAATCTGAAATCTAACTCTTTTCTCCGTTTACCAACTTCTCATTAGATTGACATTTGACTCTGATGAGCACTTTGGATTTCCAAAAATCTCTCCACGCGATGAGATATTCTAGAACTTTATTTATTGATGCAACTGTAATGTCATTTATATTTTTTTTTAGATTTATCCAGAAACTTGTTTTGTTTTAGGAACTATCTGAGTCTTTACAGATTTGCATGAGATCCATTGCCCAACTTCTTTCACACTTGCAGTTGGGAGTGACCTCGATACCACTAACCGCTAACGTTAAATTCATTCACCCTGACCACTTGCAGTGAATTAAGTTCTTCCAACTTCACTCCCTCAAGTCAGAGCTCCCTTCCCGTCCCTCGAACGTAGCTTTGTTTGGGTGTCAACGAGCAGAGAAACAGATAAGACATAAAAAGGAGTACAGCTATGGAAATCGCATCAATTTCTGAAACTTATTTGTAAAATAGCTCTACCTGTAATATTATTAAATGTCGCATTAAAAGTGGGAAAACTCGATGCCGGTGCTTGACAGGTATTGAATAATATCCAAAGTTCGAAGGAAAAAAAAAAGATTAAATTATGAAATTGAAGTGGTAACAATATATTTTTAAATTATATTATTTAACAAAAATTGGAGCAAAAATATCAACATGAAAAATATTGGTCAGAAATAATTTCACAAATAAAGTATATTCGTTCGAAATTAAGCATAATCATTATGTTTCATTATTAATGAAAGTAATAGGTCAACTATTTTAATGGTTAAAATAATGATTGTAGCGAATTATGTTATTGACATTTTTACAAAAAATTGTTCAATCAAATTTTGCGATAAAATACGATTTTTTTTTATTAAAAACTGTTTTATCATGCTGAATGGTTTTTTCGAATGAATTGTGATTGTCTGCCAATAATTAGCTATTTTAACATGTTTAAATTAAATTAAAACTTTCATTCTTTTGTGTACGTTTCTTAATATGCTTGACCCAATTAAATGTTCAAAAATATTTATTATATGAGATTCCTAGTTTTTATGTATTCTTTATTATTTATATTCAAAAATAAGTCTTCTGATGAGTATGAGATGATACATTCTAATGGATTAAATTATTGAAAATTGAGTTCTTGTTCAGTAACTGTGGATTAAAATTCAGTCTTCAGAAATCCTTGCAATTAAAATTTGATGATTAAAGTACAAGGCCAACGAAAATATAAATAACGTGTATTAATATTATCAACTGTACAACTTTATGTAACCGTGTGGGACTAAGACTGTTTTTTCTTTCTTTTCGAAATTGCATTGAGTTGAAGTAGGGTTGCCTCTTATTTCTCCAAATTCGAAAAAATTCATGAAAAGGAAAAGTGGATAGGATTTTGATAGTTGCTGGGAAAATGTGTAAAAGGTTCGTCATACTTAGGATACCCTAGAAGGCCTAACTTATATATATATATACAGGGTTAATCAAAATAAATCATCTGATTTCAAATATTTTCAAAAATAAATGACACAGATTGATGAATAATGCACAAATGCGAAGGAAAAATGTGGAAGTTTTATATTGAGACCAATAAATGACCCTCATGAGTTCTTCGTGAAGTTATTTCACGAAAATGTTTTAGAAACTTTTTAGAAACGAAAATGTTTTAGGATTCGTCACAGAGGATCAAATGACTTTAAGTTACACAGTTGGCCACTTAAGTCACCTGATGTGACCCCATGAGATTTCTTCATTTGAGGATTTCAAAAAGATAAAGTGTATGCGCCGCCAATACCCACACATTTATGTGAAGCAATGGATTTTCAAAGTTCCTGTTGTATTAGAATGCTACATGTAATGCAGTTGTTTCCTTTATTCCCAGCTGTCATTGGTGTGCAGTGAAGTAAAAAAGATGATGAGCCCCATGAGTTGAAGCTGAAGCAGCGAAACCTCATTGCATTGCAGATGAAACAGCACTTTTGGGATCATCTTTATCGTTTCGACGACGAGGTGAAAGCTGCTATTAAAGCACAGTGACGACGACAACCACCGGAATTCGTTTCCGACGGGTATGCCCGACTAGTCACATGTTGGCACAATTGCGAAGAAAGGGATGACAATCATGTCGAAAAATGAACAGAACATTACGTAGAGGATACACGTAGTTTGCAGGTACAACAAGAACTGTGAAAATCGGGTAACAAATAAAAAAAGTTACGGTTCTGGAGGTATTGCTTTTCAATCATACCTCAAATGCCCATCTGCACAGAACTAAAATTTTCATACCAGAGCAGCACGGCTTTATGCATTGGCTGTCAACAACTCACCAACTTCTGAGCGCGGTGGAATTTGTTAAAGCAGGTTTTCGAAACTGGGAACGAGCAGGGGTGGTCTTCCTTGATATCCAGAAAGCATTCGACAGAGTCTGACATGAAGAACTCATTTATAAATTGATTAAAAATAGAGTTTCACCCCACTTAATTACCTTAACAAATTAAAACCAAAAAGAAAGATAATTTATAGTCCAAATTAATAACAGCTTTTCTACACCCAGATTAATTAATGCGATCGTCCCTCAGGACTCACATTCGGATCCGGCCCTTTTCCAAAATTTTGTGAATGACAGACCCTGGCATAACAACACAATTTTCTGCATGTATGCAGATGACACAGCGATTCTTGCTAAACATAAGAATCCGAAAGTTGTAGGTCATCACCTTAACCCATTCACTCCCAGCGTATCACATCACTCCGAAAATGCCAGCAGCAGACCAACGTATTAATAGAGATACGCTTAATGAGAACGTTTTATTTGATTTTTTTTAATGTCACTAGATGGCGTTACAATATCGCTAAATCTGTATATAGGTTATTTGGAATATTGACTTTGGTGATATGGGCTTGGATTTCACATCTGGCTACCAGGAGGGGGGTAATTGTTAAAAGCACGTGTTACGGCACGGCTTTTTAAATGTAATGACATGATTTAAAGGGTGCACTTGCTTTCGGTTTGCTTTCTTTCTTTCTTGCTTGCTTCTAAGAAGTTCGAAGGAGAATTTATGGCCCTTTATGGGGGTTAGGGCTTTTAGTAGCAGATGCTCTCAGCTGTTTGTTTCATTCGGTCGGTTTTTATTTGTAGCGTCAGTCGTGATGAAAAGAAAATATTTATCTAATACTGAGATTTGCGAACTAATGAATCTAACAGTGATGTTAGCGAAAATAACCCAAACCTGCATATAGCCATTAAATAAAAAAAAGGACGAAGAAGATGTGCCCTTTGCTCAAAATCTTGCGTGAAACCTCAAAAGTTGACAAAATATGTGTGTAAGACATGCATCGAAAAATGACTATGCATGGAAGAAGTTTTCTTATAAAAATACCATACAGCAAAATAAGATTCATTTTTTATATCTTAATATTCCATGTAATGATACATCATTACACTATGAAATTATGTAACAAATGTAAGTATATTTTGTATTTTCTTAAAATATATGATTTTTTTATATAATAATTTTATGTATAAAACATAATTTTCTATTCAATCTTTTTTTCTTTCGTATATATTAAGTTTAATGTATTTTAAATAAAATATGTAAAAACCAAAATATTCTAATGAATAGCCGAATTTAGAGGAATTTTTTTCGCGAATTAGGCTTAATATCTAAAATCGTCTGGGCTCAGAGTGACACTCCGCGGTAAGAAGCCGCGGGCCCAGAGAAGCACTTCTTTTTTCTCCCTCCGGTAGTGAAAGGGTTAACAGACATTTTACTTACTTAGAGGATTGGTTCTCTAAAAGGAAAATAGGTTGAATGTTTCCAAAACGGAGGCAATCTACTTTGCAAGGAGGCATACAAAAAGTCTCCCATCAAACATTTATTTACACAACAAAAAGATCCCATGGTCCCAAGCCACCAAATATCTTGGCGTAATAACTGATAATAAACTCACATTTGAATTGCACATCACTCATATTCAAACAAAGTTTCGACAGTCTACGAATAAATTAATCCCATTAATTCGTCGAAACTCTACGTTAAACTTTAAATATAAGTTGCTTGTCTATAAATAGCTTTTGTGTCCAATCATAACCTATGCTTGTCCCATCTAGAGACAAACAGCTTAATCTCACATTAATTAAATAGAAATCTTGCAAAACGGCATCACGAGAATGATCTATTATGCAAGAGGGTTCACGAGGGATGAAGATCTTCGATATTCAATAAACCTCTCAACAATTCAAATTTTCATCTACTATAATACAGCAGAGCACACACACACACACAATTCTCAGTAAAACTAACTCAAAATACAAATCCATCCATTTTAGAAATTCCAACCTATGATATTTTAAAATACTACAACAAACAGCAAGAAAGAATTTCCTTCCCGGATCCCCCTCCATACGAGACGGCAGAGTTAGAGCGGATTTTTCCGTCCAACTCTGACCTAGGAAATACCAAGAAAATTTTTTTCTAAGTTCACATTTTAATACACCAGCCAATCACATTTCACTCTCTGGGTCCTTCGGAGAAACCCAGAAAAGTCTCTTCCCAATTAACTGCATCTAGACTCAAACTAGAGCTGCTGTCTCCTGGAACGGAATGCATTTCGAACGCATTTCACCCTGTACTCCACCACTCCTGTCATGCAAATTTCGTAATTTTCGCACGATTTAAGCTTTCAACTTAAATTTTTTTTTTATAAACCTTTTCAAGCTCTATTTAATTTATTTTCGTTCACTTAATTTTCTAAAACCTTCTTATAATCAGGGATGTCTTAAGGCATGGGCCCGGGCCCAGGGCATCGCCTTTGAGGTGGGCCTGGACTCGTTCTCTAATCGGCCTGAATAAGATCATGATCAGAATAATTTTAATCATCAAATGTTATTCCCCAATACGACTAATTGAAGACAGTTACTTCTTTATTAAATATTTCTGTTTACAATGTTTGCTGAGAATAGGGAAAATATTAGTTTTATTTCTAAAGCGAGATATGTCCAATTTATTAATAAAAAAATGCTGCTGTGGGAAGGACAGTCACAGACATAACAGACACTCCTTCCAGCGACCTTTTGTTTATTTGCACACATGAGTTAAGGATCGCTTATGAATGGACAAGAGGTACACTTAAGACCCCCAACAGAAGTGACAAAAACACATTCCCTATTTTATGACAGGCATCAGGGCAAATAAAAAGAGGGCTGAAATGACCCTGAAGGAGATCACACTTTTTCGAAGAAACGAGTACAGTTTTAAATCGGCAATTCCTTTCTACAAATTTAATTTCTTCCAAACAGTAAGAGGCAATTATATTTTTATTTTTGAATTGCATTTCTTTGAAATTTCAGGTAATATACAAATATTTATATCGCGTTAAGAAAAGTAAAATAATGTGTAACTATATTTGTTTTTTTTTTACAGAGAGAGTTATAAAAATAATATCCTGTTTAAAAAAATTCTGCTCTTTTTTTGTAAATTTTCTCTCTCCCCTCCGAACATCATGAAATAATCTCTTAACTGCTTATAAAATTATATATAAATGTATCAGTTGACTCTTTAGAGTATTTTTATTTTGATTAACATGCATAAGTGCGCACTTCCTTCATTTTGAATGCACTTTGGGCTTCCAAAAGAGTTTCCGATGTGTATTGTAACTCAGATAAATATTTTTATTTGCTTCTAATATGGAAAACGTTATTTTACTCGTTTAGAAATTTAAATGACTGCCCTTTTTATTATTATTGAAACCCAAATAATAAGGAACATTTATGAAACGAATATATTACATTACTACAGATTGTAGTAGAAACAGACAGATTGTAGTAGAAAAATAATCATTTAACAGGAATCCTAGAGTACGATTTGATAATTAGATGAATAAATGCCTGTACAATAATTTAACGTTTTAAGAGTAATCATCAAAAATGGAAAAATTCTCGGCTAACACAGTACAAAATAAGATATTTTTAGTGTATACGACCCCTCACTAGAAATTTTTCATTTGCATGTGTATATTTAACCAGATTTTCCTGCAGAAAATTGAAATTTATTATATATACTTTAACTTTAGTTTTTATACTTTAAAACTTATAATGTATTTGTATTTTGCCACTTACTATAATACTTTATCACATATTGGTATAAAATACTTTTAATGAAAATTTCTTACATAAATATAATTCTCCTAATTAAAAATATATGTAATAAAGTTCTTAAATTTTTGGAATATATGACTTCCTTTTTATCATAATTTATTGTTTCGTTCGATAAGCATAATAACAAATATACATATATTTCGTACAGTTACAAACATATATTTTTTTGATAGCTTTTAAGAGATTTCAAATATTTTGTAAGATAATACGATATAGAAACCTAAAAACCTGTTAAGGATTTTTTTCTGCATTTCATTTTCATTAAAATGTCTTACTCAATATTTTCGTTGTTATGATTTTAAATTTGCAATTTAAAAGCAAAAAATATTTAAGGAAATCTAATAATTAACTGTATGCGATAAAACTAATGTTGATTTATATTAGTATATAGCACATATGTATATCGGCATTATAATGATAATATTCAGGATAGCAAGCTCGACTTAAGGGAAAAAAAATAAGTACGCAGGCGCAGGACATTCTTTGAATATAATTGACGTCCAAGCATTTGAATGTAACTATAATGTAACAATTTGCTTTAATTTTATCCAAATAATTTTATCTCATCGTCTACCAATCGTTGGAATATACTAACATTAAATTTGAGCTATGATTGAAATGAAAAATACATCTGAATATATGTGATAGAAATAAAAAAAAAATCGAAAAACCTATCAAAAACACATTGGTCAGCCCGCGCAGATGCAATTAAAACTTTAAGCTACGGATATTCAGAAATTGTCATGATCCTGGATTGCTTAATTAATGATGAATTACAGGCAGCGGATACTCGACTTTCTGCTAAATATTTAAAAATTAAGATGAATGAATTAGAAACTTCTTTTTTAATTATCCTTTGGAATGACATTTTGACAAAGTAAATCTATTTCTCCAGAGTAAAAATATAGATTTGTCGAAAAGGGCAAAATTATTAGAATCGTTAATGATATATATAAAAAACTAAAAGAGACTCTTTTGACTATTATGAGTCAAAAGCCCAGAAAGTATCCTTTATAAAGGAGTTTCAAAGTATTCACAAGCGTGTAAGAGAACACCGTGTTAGGGTAATTTTCCTTGAATGAAATAGAGACACCGACACAACGTTTGAAAACAGCCACAGCCAGAAATTTAAAATAGAACCCTTTTACCTATAATCGAATCTCTAATTTGCAATATGCAAACACGTAATAAAAATATGAGGAGCTTATTGAAACGTTTGGATTTTTCGAAAATATTTCTAATTTGGATGAGACAGAAATTGAAGAAAACAGGCGAGAAAATATCAAAATTTTACGATAAAGACATTAATGGAGAGGAACTGAACTTGGAATGTCAACATTTTAATTCATATATGATCATTGATGGCGAAAAGCTGAAGAAAAAGCAAAGAAAAAAATGGAAAAAAAAAAAAAAAAAAAAAAAAAAACGAAAGATTAATAAAAAATATAATTTTAAAAATTAAGATGAAGACATGAACAGATTGTTGGATAAGATGACTGGAATGAGATCACACCTCTATTCAGCGCAGTTTAGTTTTTATTAACGTCGCACTAGGTAACCACAGAGGGCTATTGGCGACGGACCCGTAATTTTGAACCACGGTCAAGTGACGAGGACGACACCTGAGCTGGCAGCCCCTCTCCTATCCACACCACACCAACGGGAGGACTTTGGGCCAGACAATTTTACGTGCATCGCGCCCGCTACACGGCGGGTCTTTGGCGCCAGGATCGAACCCGCGACTGAACGAAACCGATGCCGCTAGGTCTACGACCTTGACCACTAGGCTACCGCGGCCCCACTCTATTCATACATGTGTGATGAAAACACTGTGAATACTAACAGAAATTGGTGAGCGTTCAATTTCAAAACTCAAAAATGAAGAGAAATCGTATGACTCAATAACGTTTGAAGAGTTATGCTCATGATCATTCAAAATGAAATATTATAACCATTGATTTTGAAGAACCTAATTAATGATTTTTGAATTTAAATAGCGGAAAAACTAATATTCATGAAGAAAACCTCATTTTACTATGGATTACTTTTATTGAACTGTAATGTATATACACAGAATTAAATTAAAGGTTCGTGAGGTGGAGACCTATTATTTTCTGCTAAGGAGCTCAATTCCTCTATAAGTTTTTAAGACGTCTCTGCTTATAACACTGGGTACTTGGAGATCAAGCTATATTCGAACAGGAGATTTGGAAGCCTAAGCAGGGCTAATGAACACTCCATAATCTATCATATGTATCAAAATACTGTTTCCTTATCCAGAGAATACTTCAACTCTTATTGTTTTCCTTGAGTCATTTACTTCCTATGCATTGCATGAATAATGAACATCATTGTTTTGATAATAAAATCACATTGATTTCAAATTGAAATCATCACCTGATATTCGTACAGAATCACCAGCATAATTTTATGATTATTGAGGCTTTCCCTTTTTAACAATTTCTAATCGTTTTAACAAATTTACTTAGAAAAAAACAGGCATTCTTTGTTCTATGAGTGGTGATCAATAAAGATAACTCTTGGATAAAAAAAAATTGTAGTTGGTCAAAAGTCCCTGTAGGTATTTCCCTATCATTTATTGAGAATTTCCTGCTCTGGACGTGACAAGTGTGTTAATTGGTGCTTTCCTGGATGTGCTTGTTTTTTCCATTCATATTGTTATTATCTCTCGAAACAGATTCGCCCCAATGCTCCCCAAACATTGCAGCAAAATACAGTCTAATTAAAAGGAAGAAAACATACGAAACATTATATGTATCCTGTCTCTCATGACTATAATAGTGTTCCGAGAAAAGGGTGACAAAGGTGAAAATGGTGCTTTTCATTGCATTCAGAGTTTTTTTTTTTTTTTTCTTGCAAAACGTAGGCGCTAAAACTAAAATATATAAAAATAATTTTCCTGTTTCTGTAAAGAAAAATGTTCATTTTTGTATCCATTATGACCCTGCGACGTTTAATTAAAAGCACCGAGAATAAGAATTCCTTGTTTTAGTTTTGATGACCATTTTGTTATTTTTATCAGATTGTATTCGTTGTCTTTTTTTTTTCGTGATTAATACTGATCTTCATCGATTGCGTTAAAACTCATGAACTCATTTTTTTAAAATATAATAAATAAATATAATATCATCTTTTTAATTTCTCTATTAATTATATGAATCATTACAGTGAAGAAATGAACAGGATAAAATCATGAGATTAAAGTTTGCATAAAACTAATCCAATTAAAAGTTTTCTAAATTTTTAATGTGTGTAAGTTCTGTTACACAATGCGTTTTAATTAAATAGGAATGCTCAATTAAAATATTCTACACTACATAACGACTATTTTGAAATAAGCGCTGAGATTCATCGAATCTTTCCATCAGTTGATGAAAGATAAGGGGGGGGGGGATTTAGAAGACATTTGTCATTCAAAAAACTTTTAAAACCTAAATCGAAAATAAAAATAAATTTTTTTAAAAAAATAGATGTGATTCTTTATTACCGTTACACTGAGAAGCAACAATAGTGCTATTGGCGACGTCACGATTTTGAGTCTCGGTCAAGTGACGAGGACGACGCATGAGTTATCACCTCCTTTACAAACTTCCACACCACGCCAGCGGTAGGACTTGAGATCTTGACCAGATTTAACGTGGAACAACCGTGCTTTAGTTTTATTTTTATTTACGTCGCACTAGAAGCAACACGAGGGTTATTGGCGACGGACCTCGTAATTTTGAACCTCGGTCAAGTGATGAAGACGACACCTGAGCTGGCAACCCACTCTCCTAACTACCACACCACGCCACCTGGAGGACTTTGGGCCCCGAACAGATTTAACGTGCATCAGCCCCGGCTACACGGCGGGTCTTTGGCAGCCAAGGATCGAACCCGCGACTGAACGAAAACCGCTGACCGCTAGTCTACGACCTTGACCACTAGGCTACCTCGGCCCCGCAACAACCGTGCTACGGCGTTTCTTTGGTGGCATCAGGAATCGAACTCACAACGCGACGAAACTTTCAATTCACTATTCCAGTAAATATATCTGGCAACAAACGCTGATCTTTGTAACGGTTAAAAATTGCGAAATATTTCTTAGTAGGTAAAAACTTAGGTCAGTATACACATAGAAAAAGAGGCATTATACCTAAATTCTTAAAATCATTTCCGGTAATATTTTCTTCATGATTTTTGGAGTATGAAATGGATAACAGATATATTTACAAAACAAAGATTCAAATTTCTCAGAAGTGACTCATAGTCCCAACAGAAATGACAAAAACATATCCCCTATTTTACGACGTATTAATATTAATGGATTCTTTGAATATTTTTTATTTTGATAAACAAACTTAAGTGCATGTTTCCTGAGATCGAATGCATCATAATTTCAGAGACATTTTCGATTAGTTTTATAATTCAGAGATAAGTTTTTATTTGCTTCTAATATGGGAAGCTTTATTTTACTTACTTATAAATTCAGAGAATAGTTTATTTAAAATTTTCAAATAGTAATCGAATGTTTACATGCTATAGATACAGATCGAATATTATTGTGTGTGTAACTTTTAGAGTATAGAGAGGAAAACTTTTGTGTAAAAAGTACATTTACAAAATGGCATCGATTTAAAAAGTTCAAAAAGAAGATGGTGAAACATTCATGGAACACGGCATCTTAGAGTTTCACTCTGATTATCATCACTCATATTTATCATCTTTGGATTAATCTGGTTTTATTAACGTCGCATTAGAAGCAACATGATGGCTATTGCCGACGGACCTCGAAATGTTGAGCCTCGGTCAAGTGACGAGGACGACACCTGAGCTGGCGCTTCCTTCTCCTAACTTCCATACCACGCTGACGAGGGGACTTTGAGCCTCGACAGTTTTGACGTGCATCAATCCCAGTTACATTGCTGGTCTTTTGTGGCATCAAGGCTCGAACCAACGACTTGGAAGTTTTGAAATTGACTCCAAACTCACATTTCTTTGAGAATCTTTCTAATTCTTTCAGTAAGTATTGCATCCGGGGAACGTTGTTTTTCTCTTATCTAAAAATAACCAAGAACTATTTGATCTCAACAAGATTGTCAAACCCTACTATTTTAGGCATTGAGTATGAACTCGCAAATAGTTTAGATGTTTCTGAATTAATTAGATAAATCTCTGAAATAGAAGTTCGTGAAAAAAAAAATTCGTCTCTTAACTGTTCTTTTAAATGAAGTATTTTATGTGAAAAGTTATAAAACATTTGTCTAAATTACCGAATTACTCTGCCTTTTTTTCAATGCTTGCATTGTAGTTCCAAAGGGGTGCAGTTTCTTACTTTTGCTCGGTAAGGTTCCGGTCCTGTTAGTTGTCATATACTTAACATTAAACGCTTTCTTTCAGATACGAATACATTATTTTTTTAACACACTTCGAGATAAAAACGTCTGATGCGCAATCAACCGTCAAAGCACAAACATGCATATAATGAAATATATGGTAATTACTTTTCTCACTAGCCCACGAACTACTCGAAGCCCCCAGCCTTGTTTAGGATTGGACGACTGGAAACGCGCTATTAGCATGACAGTATTCAAATTCGGATTAAAATAAATAAAAAAACATTTGATTTCGTAAGATTCAGTCGACTGCGCGGGACTTAATGTTCTCGCATAGTTCAAAACTCCCTCCGATTTTAATTATAAAGTAATGTAAGCATTTCTAAATTATCACCTCTTTTGTAATTACTAATAATTGTTTTAATATACAATAGTACCTTGGTTAACAACTGCCCCATTACACACGAGAAAAATTGTGCCTTTGATGACGACAGTTTCAGTTAACTATGATAATCTTGAAACGGATTACCGTCGTTAACCGAGGCACCAATGTACTATTGATTTATGTAACATGGTGATTTGTATTAAAATTTAATTATTTGCATTAATTTGATTTTAAAATTAGCAATTGCAGAACTCAATCATTCATTTACATTTGTAATTATAATCAATATTACATAAAATACATGCCGTAAAATATCAGATATACAACCTTTATTTTTCCTTTAGCGTAATTTAAAACCGCAAACATTTTTTTATTTGCATGTCTATACATTTTATCCAAAATTTTACTCATATCAAACAATTCTTTTTCATTCAGTAAGGTTTTTAAGATTTATAACAAAACAGTTACCAAAAATGAATTTGTTTTTATTCTTGACAATACGCAATTTTTTATTTTAGAAATTTTTTCCACGTTAAAAGGAAATATATTTTGAAGATTTTATAATATGTAAATAATTGTTCGCAAAATTACAGAGGGTATGTATATGAATAAAATGTAATAATTTGCAATGATTTTTATAAATACGCAAGCTTAGAATACAGATATAGTTTAATTCCTATATATTTTCGACCAATATTAGCTGTAACATGTTCCAGACATTGGAGATTAAGAGTTAGAAAACTGAGATTTCAAGGCACCTAATTCTTTCACTACATTTTTTTCTTATGAGTTTACAAATGTTAAGAAGAGAGAACGCGCGTTTTATACTTTCTCTAAGTGTTTCCGTTTTGGGGATAAATGAAGATTACAAAATACCTTAGAAAATTCTGAAAGTTTTAAATATTAAGATTCTCAATTACATTTCAATATATATTGATGTTTTGTTCCAGGAAAAAGGACAAAAATATAAATTAGTGACTAGACATACCCTTGCAGAGAGAGAGAAAGAGACAAATTAAGTGAAACAAAAACAGCAATAGAAGAATCGAAAATAGTAGATTAATACAATAAAAACATGTTTTTAATTTTTAGGTATTCAAGAATTTTATGTATAAGAAATTCTTATATATTTTAATAACTAAAATTTATATAATAATGATTCAGGAAAAAGATTACGTATTCATAAATATAAGCCTAACGTACCACATATAATTTCGTTATTTTTTTTACAATTAATTTTTCGATATTTAAGAATGTCAATTGTTGATTTAAATCTTGATTTAAAACATTTCGTTTCACAGGAAATAGAATTTGACCAGTTTCTAAAATGAAACCACAACCAAAAAACAAGGGCGAAAATTTGATGTGTTTTTTATACATTGAAATATATTCTTTAATCCATGACAATGTAATGATAGAAGAACGATTATTCGACAAATTTATATAAAAAAGAAACAAAACGAATAAATAAAAAAAATTTAAAAAACAGAACTAAAAATTCATAATCACGGAAATTCCATTATATGTTGATAAGAGTCATTATTTTTATGAATAATGAGATAGGTTCACACTTATTTCGAAAAATCTTTTAAAAGTAACCGGAACGCGAAAGATACTCAACCACTGAGCGAAATAAAAGACTGTCAATGGACATTTTGTATAAATCTAAGTGGACTTCGTGAACAAATCCTTACTTTTTTATTGGTACTGATTTTTACCAGTAATAAACTCCCTTTGTCGAATACAAATGCAAAATGAGTCATTACATTCGACACCACAGTTAGATATATTTCTGGTGAGCTGTTTATGTGCCGAAAAAAATAGCTCTGCCATATTTGTTTATTTTAGCTTGAGATCTATCGCCAAGCTTCTGGCTCGGTGTTCTTACTGGTCTGGAATCGATTTATTCTAAATTCGGAATGGGCAGGATTTAGACGGTGTCTGTTTATGTTGAAGAAATTCAGAACTGAAAGTTAGTAATTTGTTTTAGATCTTTGTACAAGACCCATCTGCTTTGCATGAAAGGGTAATTTCGTGTTGATTTGAAATTATTTTATTTGAAGAACAAACGAACAATCTTTTTCGAATTTCATGTTACTGTTTTATTTCTTATATAGCAAGTGATAGCATTTGTTTGAATAAGATATCTGAAACTTATGATTTAATTTTATTGCCAGTTTTGTGGACCATATTGTGATTCATTTGTTCTTTATCGCATAAATTAGGTGATACTCCTAATTTTTTCTATCTTCATTTTGTGAATGTAAATTGAACGAGAGAAGAGACTGGTTCACTGCAGGAAAAAAATAAATATATGCATTTTTTTTTTTTTTCAAAACAAAGTTTGCCAAACAGTAGTTTTACGAACCTGAACTTTTGTCTGAACGTTCAGAAAAAGCATTGTATGCTTGATATTAGTGCCTAAAGTATAGCAATAATAACGGGACTATATCTCAACTTATCACAAGCTCTTCTGTTCTAGCAATAAGAACCACGTGTGCTCCTCTAAAGCGAGGAGGCAAAACAGTAGTCTTAAAGACAGTCGAGAATTAGAAAAATGTGGACCGATGTTTGGACTACAGTGAAACCATGGGTGAGTGAAGTACAACAAATTGCTTTGAGGTCCTTCAAAATGATACAAAGAGGGTACGAAACTCTGTTGGAAGCTGAATGAGGTCTTGAAGAGAGATGTTTTCAAACGTCGTGTAGTAGATTAAAAGTAAAACCTGGGAAAAGAAAGAAAAGCCCTGCCCATCACAAGGCCTCAAAGAAACTCGTCATGAATCAGAAACAAGAAGTCGTAAACCAGGTACATGGGTCGAAAAATGTTACTAAACGGGTAATACCTGAAAAAAATTACGTGGAAACACCGTTCATCGATTCATATATATCACTTATTTTGTATTTAAAAGCTGTCCGTTGATTCCTAAAGGTCATATTTTCTCAATTTAAATTGTTAGATGTTTATATATTATTGTATAGATATTGAATGTTTTTTAAACGCAGGAAATTGAAGTAAGTCTTTTTGTTTCCAAATTTTTTTTTTTTTTTTTATAAAATATGCTTGCATAGCTAGATTTCTTCACAGAAGTCACAGAGAAAATTAAAATATTGATGATTTCATTACATTTTTAGAAACCAAAGATAACAATTGATAAATTTGATTGTGAGACAATAGTCTCATCAAATCTGATCTTATCAGTGAAAAAAAAAAATTTTTTTTACTCTGTGTTTACATTTATTTCAGGGAAGTTTTCTGATTATAATATCGATTCTAAATGCACATTTACAATTTTTCTTTCAAATCGTCATTTCATGGTGAATATATAATCTTAGTTTAGTTATGAAATTTCATGGAAATAAGTGATGACCATATTGGATCATTATGTTTTATTGTTAAGATAATATTTTCTACATAATGTATATGTTAAAAACACATGAATTTAAATTTTTTGAACTAATGCAAATTTATCACTTCTAAATCTATTAAAAAATAATTTACTCCAATGAAATAATCTTTTTTTTTTTTTTTTTTTT
>BMAW01020712.1:988318-1074332 GCA_019974015.1 Nephila pilipes
TCAATTACATTTCAATATATATTGATGTTTTGTTCCAGGAAAAAGGACAAAAATATAAATTAGTGACTAGACATACCCTTGCAGAGAGAGAGAAAGAGACAAATTAAGTGAAACAAAAACAGCAATAGAAGAATCGAAAATAGTAGATTAATACAATAAAAACATGTTTTTAATTTTTATGTATTCAAGAATTTTTTTTATAAAAAATTTTATAAATTATATATTTTAAAAAATAAAATTTATAAAAAAATTTTTCTTAAAAAAAAAAAAAAAAAAAAAAGGAATTATTTCATTGTGATAAAATTATTTTAATAGATAAAGTGATAAATTTGCATTAGTTCAAAAAAAAAAAAAAATTCTGTGTTTTCAACAGGTACTACATTATTGAAAATATTATCTTAACAATAAACATAATAAAGATCCACACTATATATTATTGAATTATCACAATTGAAATGACTCAGCATGTAAATGTGCATTTAGAATCGATATTATTAATATGAAAACTTCCCGGAAATAAATGTAAACGGAAGAGTAAAAAAAAATTTTTTTTTATTTTTCACTTGATAAGATCATGATTTGATAAAGAGACTATTGTCTCACAATCAATTTTAACGCAAACATTTATTCTTTGGTTTCCTAAAATGTGTAATGAAATCATCAATATTTTAATTTTTTCTTCTGTGAGCTACAACTATTTGTGAATAAGAAAAAAATTCATAACGATTTTCATAAAGCATATTTTCCGACAAAAAAAAAAAAAAAAAAAAAAAAAAAATTGGAACAAGAAGAACTTACTTCATTTTCGTTGCTCAAAACATTCAATATCTTACAATAATATAATAAACATCTAACTAAAATTTAACATTGAGAAAATATGTAACACTTTTAGAATCAGCGGACAGCTTTTAAATACAAAATAAATCGATATAGCTTCGAATCGATGAACGGTGTTATTCCACGTAATTTTTCAGGTATTACCTCGTTTAGTAACATTTTGACCTACAGTACCTGGTTTACGATTCTTGTTCTGATTCACATTACGATTTCTTTGAGGCCTTCTAGATGGGCAGGGCTTTTTCTTTTTTCCGGGTTTGGTACAATTCACTACCACGACGTCTTTGAAAACATCTCTCTTCAGAACCTCATTCAGCTTCAGCAGAGTTTCGTCCTCTTTTGTATCATTTTGAAGAGACCTCAAGCAATTTGCTTGGTTTCCACTCACCCATGGTTTCAATTGTGTCCAAACATCCGTTACATTTTTCATACCTTCTCGACTGTCTTTAAGCCACTGCTTTGCCTCCTCGCATAGGGGAGCACACGTGGTTCTTGTGCCTAGAACCGAGAAACTTGTGATAAAGTTGAATATAGTCCACGTTATTGCCATTGCTATCACTTAGGCACTAATATCAAGGTAATACAATGGCTTTTCTGAACGTTCAATAAAAAGTTCAGCAGTTCGTAAAACTTACTATTTGGCAAACTTTGTTTTGAAAAAAAAAAAAAAAAAATGTGCATATATATATATTTTTTTCCTGCAGTGAACGGTGCCTTCTCTCGTTCAATTTACATGTCACAAAATCCGAAGGAATGAAGAAAAAATTAGGAGTATCACCTAATTTATGCGATAAAGACAAATGAATCACAATATGGTCACAAAAACTGGCAAAATAAAATTAAATCATAAAGTTTCGAATTATCTTATTCAAGCACAAAAAGTATCACTTCTTGCTATATAAGAAATAAAACAGAACATCAAATTCGAAAAGATTGTTCGTTGTTCTTCAAATAAGAATAATTTCAAATTTCAACACGAAATTACCCTTTCATGCGAAAGCAGATGGGTCTTGCAAAGATCTAAAACAAATTTAATAACTTTCAGTATCTGAATTTCTTCAACATAAACAGCAGACAACCCAAATCCTGCCCGTTCCGAATTTAGAATAAATCATTCCAGACCAGTAAGAACACCGAGCCAGAAGCAGCTGCATAATCTCATAACAATAAACAAAATATATGTGAAACTGTTTATTTTCAGCTTTATAAACAGCTCACAAAATATATCTAACTGGTGTCGAATGTAATGACTCATTTGCATTTGTATTCGACAAAAGGGATTTATTACTGAGTAAAAAATCAGTAAATAAAAAAGTAAGGATTTGTTCACGGAAGTCCACTTAGATTTATACAAATGTCATTGACATGAATCTTTTATTTCGCTCAGTGGTTGAGTATCTTTCGCGTTCCGGTTACTTTTTTAAAAAGATTTTTTTCGAAATGAGGTAATTGAACCTATCTCATTATTCATAAAAATAATGACTCTTATCAACATAGCAATATTAGATTTCCGTGATTATGAATTTTTTAGTTCTGTTTTTTAAATTTTTTTTTTTATTTATTCGTTTTTGTTTCTTTTACAAATTTGTCGAATAAATCGTTCTTTATCACGTACATTGTCATGAATTAAAAGTATATTTCAATGTATAAAAAACACATCAATTTTTCGCCTTGTTTTAGTTTGGTTTCATTTAGAAACTGGTCAAAATTCTATTTCTGTGAAACGAAATGTTTAAATCAAGATTTAAATCAACAATTGACATTCTTAAATATCGAAAAATTAATTGTAAAAAAATAACGAAATTATATGTGGTACGTTGACTTATATTTATGAATCTAGGAAATCAAATATTCTAAATGTAGATTTAAAACTTTTTGCTGTGAAAATAACGATAAAGGAGGGGGAAAAAATGACATTATATTACAATAATTCGATATAAAAACCAACGTTTTTATATGGTGGCAAAATTTATTAGAGAAAATTATTGAAATATTAGTTAAAACTGTTAGTTATTTTTATCTTTAAAATTTACTTAAAAAGAGACATTTGTGAGCGTATTAAAAAATTCATAATATAAAATCAAAACATGCATTTGAAAGTTTGTAAGTCATTCTATTAAAAAAAGAATGGGAACCAGAATTCAGAAAAAATTATTGTGATAAGACACGGCGCCTAATATTGGAAACTTTCTTGCGAATGATTACTGACTAAAAGTCAGCAACCCTTACTATCTCGGAGATTGTAAAGGGGAGATAGTATCTCCCCTTTGCGAGTACAAAAGGTTTACGATAACCTCATGCGGTGTGGGGAGTGCCCGGTGCTCCCAGAGGGGGAAAGAAATTTTTCCCTCAATCCTAAAAGCGCCTAGAGGAAAGAATATTTTGACTTATTAAAATTATTGAAATATTAGTTAAAACTTGTCGCAAACGTATAAATATTGCATTGTTAGGCGAGTACGAACGATTCCCAAAATTTCAAAGCTCTAGCTTGATGGGAAGTTGATTAAATTAACGATCGAAAATTTGATGACACACACACACACTCACACCAAGTGAAATTCAGAAAAACGTTGTAAAAAAGCAATTTTATTCTGATGAAAATTTATGTCCGTGGATGAAACAACACGCCCACACACATATATACATACACACACTCATGTATACGAGGGTCGTTCAGCAAATCTAGAAAATCCAAGAGATGGTACTCACAGCATCAAAAAATGGTTCGATTTTAGTAAGTATTATGACTAACCAGATAGCTATCTGTCTCAGTTACTCATGTTCATGATGCCTTTCGCGCCACAAAAATTCTTCGTCAGAACTTTTCCGGCCGATGAGAACATCCTCGCCTTCTTCGGAGCAGATTCACCGGTGGCAATCCATTGATTTGAATATTGCTTGGTTTACGGCGAAAATAGCGATGAATCTATTTTTCATCGGTGGTGACGCGGCACCAATCAAATTTCGATTTGGCAGCAAATGACTACCAAATCAAAACTAACATATGAATCAGTGTCACATTTGCAAAGGTTTAATATGTCTGCACCCAATGGTAACAACACTTTACCTTAATGATATCTTTAAATAACCCTTTAACATTTTGACAAATAAAGAACACGAAGCTCTGTTCCATATTCTATTAGGAATTTTGGATACTTGCAACTGCGCAGACTTTTCTCTTCTTTCGCGTTTCTGCCGATGTTAAGCGAATGTAACGAGTTCGAGAGGCATGTGATAGTTCATTAATGACGCACTGAAATGAAACATGAGGTCTGTTGGTGACGGACCTCATAATTTTGAATCTCAGTCAAGTGACGAAGACGACACCTGAGCTGGCACCCCTTCTCCAACATACATACCTCGCCAATGGGAGGATTTGTGATCTCGACCAGATTAAACGTGCATCAGGTCCGCTACACGGCGGATCTTTAGTGGCGTCAGGGCTTGAGTGAGTGGTGGTGGAGTACAGTAGTGCAAAAGCCAGGAAAGTCTATGCTTCGACAAATTAGGAGTAACTTTGAGTAATTTTGGAGTATATATGAAAAAAAATGAGAAAAATTAGTGAGTGAGTGATGGAGCAGGAGCCAGATACGGCTATGCTGCGTCTAACAAGGTGAAACTATGATCAGGACACTTGAGAAAAAAATGAATTAAAAAAATTGCTGAAGAGGTGGGTCGAAAACAGAGAAGTATCGCTAAGGTGTCCCGGGAACGCGTCACCCGTGTTCACCAAAGACAGAACGCTATAGGAAAGGAAACGATCACCAGTGTCTCGGGGTCATGATTCCCGTTCCTACCTAAAGTAAATAAGCTCTGAGGACGTATCAGGGCTCGAATTCACGATTCGATGGAAATAACGCTGGCCAAAAGTCCGCGACCATGACCAAAAGGCTACCGCAGACACAGTCAGAAGGTAAGAACCCTTTTGTGTGTTTGCGTCCCTTTTTTTTCTGAGGCAAAAATGCCTCGGGGAAAAAAAGGGACGCCAATTGAGGTCAGATAATTTATAGAAAAAATTTAATATTTGTAACATGAATAAGGTGACCAGACAGAATTTCTTCTCTTTCTCATTCACTCTCAAGGATATCATAATATGCGATTATTTCTTGTCACTTTCGCTGAGCTTAAATATCTGGTGAAGTAGAACTCGCATGAACAGATGCTCCGCATTGCATGAATACCAATAAATATGACCTTTTAAAATTTTGCTCCATTCGTCTACATGTAGTTTCTTTTGATCCCTACTCCATTGATTTTGTAGCATAGGGGTCATGGTTTCGGATTCGTGACCGGCGGTTTTCGTTCAGTCGTTGGTTCGATCCTTGGCTGCCAAAAACCCGCCACGTAGACGGAGCTGATGCACGTTAAATTTGTCGGGGCCCTAGGTTCTCCCGTTGGCGTGGTGTGGAAGCTAGGAGATGAGGTGTCAGCTCATGTGTCGTAATCTTCACTTGACCGTGGTTCAAAAAATTACGAGGTCTGTCACCAATAGTCCTCGTGTTGCTTCTAGTGCGACGTTAATAAAAACTAAATTCCATTGATTTTAACAATAACAAAGATTGTAAAGAGGGCCAGCCATCTGGGTGAGTGAGTGCGTGAATGTAAAGTTTTTTGCCTCAAGAGCCAGCTATGCTGCGCCAAACAAGATTAAACTGTGGTCTAGACGTGAAGTTGAAAAATAGATAAGTGGTTGACAAGAAGGAGGGTCGAAAATAGAGAAGGATCGCTAGGGTATCCCGGGAGTAAGTCACCCGTGTTTACCAAAGACAGTAAACCCCATGGGAAAGAAAGATCACTAGGGGACCTCGGGTTCGTGAAGCCCATACTTGCCTGAAGAAGGCAAGTCCCAGCCATCTGGGTGGTTTGGTGGATGATATGAGCTGGGGTCCCAATATGATCAAGAACTAAAATAATGTACTCTTGCGAATGAAAACTTTGCAATATTCCTATCATTGTCAGTATGACAAAAAATACATTTTATCGTAAACATTATTGCAGATCTATGAATTTCAACAATCTTCAAATTCATTCCTGATGATGAGAATGTTAACTGATTCTGGCAACTCCAGAGTATCCCCACCTGAACTGAACTTTTTAGTCAAACATGTGTGCAGAAGACTTTAATGTACTTGCTATACTGAGCATCGAAAAACAAATTGCAAAAAATCGTAATTTTTCTGAAGTAATTAATGTATTAGCAAAATCAAAATGATGCGTTAAATAAAAATGTATTGTGATATATGTTAGTGTTTGTAATTTTTTTTTATTTTACAAAAAAAATTAGGGCTCCAAACAGTTTATTGCACCCAGACCCCTTTATACAGAAGGTCTCATATCGCATCTCACAGTTTTTAATAATTTTTTCTCAAGCATAAAAATATCCAGAAACCTGTCTATTCCTGTTACATTTCAACCAGCTTCTTAAATGTGGTCTGCGGTTCATCTCGCAATTCAGGAATGCCTGTCGATTCCTGTAATATTTGATTTTACTCCTTGCTTATTTCCTTCTATTTGTTTAAGCAGTCGCCTATCTTGCCTACCACCGGCCCTGGAATTTGAATAATGTTCAGACATAGCAGAAGGGGGAATTGATTCAAAAGATCTAATTTGGCACAAGGATTTTTGAATTTATCTTACGGAATTATATTATCTTGTAGTGAATATTAATACTTTCGCTCTACATTATCTTCTTGGGCAGCATACAGCCTGCGGGTCAGACACCCCTATTCTACACGGAACTGCAGTAGTAGCACAATTTTCTTTGGGAGTGAGTGGTGGTAGAGTTTAATGGTATGAGTCAGATGAGGCTATGTAGCGACAAACAAGGGGTAACTTTAATCTAAGAGTTTGAAGAATGGAAGGTGACAGTTTCATTGGATGGATCCTTACAATAAATGTTTGTAATTCAATCTTTCTCAGAAATATAAGTATGTGCTTGCTCCTATGAATCATGTTTGTAACGTGGATCCATTTCAATAGCCCCATTCTCCAATTCTTTATTCTCAACCAAAATGCAAATGCTTCCTTGAAAACCATTCATTCAATTTGCTGCATAATCAAAATTTTAGTCCATACACAACTGTACACCTGCATTTTAACCTTTTACTCCAAATCATAAAAAAAGCACAAATAATACTTTCAGAAATTCCAGGATTATTAAAGAAAGGAAAACTTCATACTATTAAGCTATCATAGACTTTAAAATGATTTCAGTTAGAAGAACTTTGACAAAGAAAAAAATGTTTTTAAAAAACTGACATTTAAAATCATCTACCACTGTAAATTAACTTTTAATAATCCAAGAAAAGAGAGCATATGACTTATACAATAATAATCTACAACAAAATTTATCAGGGTTACCAAAAATAAGTTTTCCGAAATAAAATTATTATTAAACACGAGAATTGTCAAATTTGGCACTCACTTGGTACTTCACTTAAACCAAATCAAAGATTTTACTTTCATTTTTGTCACAGTTTTTATCATATATTAAGCATGGATTTCTCTATTGAAAATGTTTGTCGTAATTCAACCTTTATCGGATTTGTGACAGAAAAATCCAATACACACATATATAATCAAACATAGTTATGTTCTTTCAATATATTTTTATTTAAAATACAAATTACAACTTTCATTTTCAGAAAAATATGTGCACAGTTTAAAATGCTAACATAAATTAGTCTTCAGTTTCATGAAACTAGTCTTCAGAACAAAAATAAAAGTTACATTTGAAAAACAAGTTCAATGAGTCTCACATAAAACTCCAAAACAGAATATACATAAATATTTGGAAGGAAATATAAAAATTACAGTAACTCACATACAAAAAAAAAAAAAAAAAAAAAATTTGACACATAACTATGAACAAAAATCAAATGTATAAATCAGAATTCTTTAAGTCATGCAGAGGTACATTGAGAAACACTTATTTAATATTTGGCTAGTTAAAAAATATATTTAATCAAAAGCCTCAATGCATTTTTTAAAATATATTTTAAATATAAAACACATTTAGTATGGAATTAAATTTTAGGGGAATTACAAATTGTATAAAGACATGCGTTTTAAAATCATTAATAGAATGGATCATTCATAGTGTACTGGTTATAAATTCAAAGCCAGCATTTTTATTTAATTTTCATGTAAATAAATTTCACATAGATTTAACTATTTAAATTTAGTACAGGCTGTGACAATAGTATGGTTGAATAAGCAAATAAAAAAAATTTGTACACATAGAAACATGCAATCACAATAGTTTTTCTTCTGTACATATTTTACACTACGACAAAAACACACAATTCTCACATACAAAAGCTACATTTTTACACATATTTCACTTACTATAAATCAGCACACTAAACTATACATAAAGTTAATTTACATAAAATTAGCTGTTTCCCTATGCAAGTTCACTTCTGATAATTTTATTTATAATATGAGAAAAGGAAAAAGAATCTGAATGTTTAATTAGTGAAATCAACTAAATTGTGCAGCATTGACACTTCAAAAATTAATGTCCATTGGAAAGGGTAAAAGAGGAATGTTAGATAATGTAGGGCACATGTTTGACTCTATATAATTATACTAAATTACTATTATAAAGGAAAATAAGTGTACTTATAAGATTTATATGGTTAATCTGCATGCTTCTCGATTCTTATTCACAAATATATTAATAGAATCATACATGATATTTTCAATAGATGGAAAAGCAGAAAAAAACTGTACAACATTAATGGGATAAATCAAGATTTTAAAAAGAATTATGCTACTTATTTCATAAATTAAAGCAGAATTGAATTTTGAACAAAACTTCAGCAATGAACTATATAAACCTTGCACTCATATACAAATTATTTTCCGAAAAAAGAAAAATATAATTCTCTTTGAAAATTTAAATATAACTCTATCAAACTGATAAAAACTGAGAATGCAACCAATAATTTTTAATAGTTACCAGAAATCATACAAATATAACAGTGCACAAGATTATTTTTATATATATATACATATCAGTTTTAAAAAAACTTAGTTATTTTTTTAAATACTTATATAAATTAAAGCACATAAGGAAACTCTAAAATTTATATAATCATGTTTATAAAAAGCACGTAATAAATGAACAAATACTCTGCAATTAATTTTTCATTTCCATCAACACCAAAATTATCAAACAGTATAAAGCTACATGAGACTAGATATATTTAATTGCAAGAAAGAAAGTGAATTTCTAAAAAGATAACAGAAAGCACATCAAACTATCACAGTGAACAAACAATTTTGCGATTCTTCAAAGTATATAAATATTGCTTCTTGCTATGACATTTTTGAAGATGCATAAAAGCAAAGCGATAAACATTCAAAAACAGAACATAAAATTTTTTCCCCCATGAAATAACACATTTTATAAACATATATATTGAGTTCATTTCTTGTATTAAAATTCATTTATTAAAACTCTAATATTTCAGAATTTCAATTGCTGTTTGTATTTAAGACTAAATTAAATTGAGTATCCTTATCAAGAGCTTCATCCTTAGATTTAACTCATAACAATTTGGAAAATATCTTTGTGAAAATAATCAATTTTAATTTTTGATACACTTTTAAGACAATATCAATTCTTTAAATTTCAAAGGTAAGTTCTGAAATAATTGACTAGCAAAGTAACCACAATTTTAATTATTGCTGGAAAAAAAAAAACATTTACAATAAAAAAACTATAAAGCAGCTTATATTTAACAATACATGTTGCACAAACAATTCCATACAAAATAATGATAAGAAAATAACAAAGAGAGTAACAATACCAAATAACAAACTAAAATTCTAAAAAAAATATTTTTGTTCATGTAACATAAAATATCCAATTCTGAAGCACAAATGCCTTTATTTTTAATTATCAGCCAAAACATCTAAATTATTTTATATACAAAAATAAAAAAAAGGTTATGAAAAATGAAATAGTGTATACACAAGATTAGAATTTTATAAAATTCTAAGCCATTGCTGATTAACACATAGAACATGAAAAATGAAATGGCTCAATATCTATAAAGATGCAAAATCATTTCCATTCATTAAGTTGAATTCAAAATATCAAAATCATGCACTTAAGATAATAAATAGTTTCTTCTATTTAAGATTATCATTTTTTATTTAAGAATTAACAAATATAACATATTAATAAATGATGAATTGTACACAAATAAAGAAAATAGTTTTTAAAATGTCCAATACTTAAAAAAAAAAAAAAAAAAAAAAAAGTAAATATATATTTTTTTTAAAAAAGAATGTTATTAAATAATTTACAGACTGATGTTAATAATTTTACCAAAATGATACTCTAAAGGTTCAGAATGCCTGAATCAGTGTACATCAGGATGTCCAAAATTAATATAATATTGCAAAATATGTGCCCTACTAGAACAATTTAAAATAAGCAGGATTATTTTGGTATACAAAAATGTTTTAAAATATTTATATATATATAGTGAACTTAAAGATTTTCCACATAAGCAAAGAAAATTCATTACTTTACATTGGTCCATCAATGGTACTTATTTTCATAGTAAAATAAAATACAGATTTACAAAACAGCAAGATGGAAATAATAAAAGCCCCTGAAAATATAAATTTTACAATTATAATAATCATTCACTTGTGTTTCACTAATGTTTATTAAAAATAATTTATTTATTTAGAATAAAAAAATACATTTTAAATCTCTTTAAGAGCACAAATATATTAAGGAACATTTTAAAATACAGTAGTCTCTAGGTAATCCAAAAAATATTGGACCACAGCACTGCAGGATTACTAGAAAAACATTAATATAATGCATTTAAACGACAAAAGTATTATTATAAAAAATTTAACACAGTACATGCAAAGTGTCAAATGCACAAAATAACTATAAATGTTGACAAATTCTATTTTAATTCAAGCCTTGGTAATGGAAAGCAAAACGGTGCCAAATCTCACTGAGAATAGGGTTATATTAGAGTTTCGAAGGATTCATTACTACATTGTTAATTCAGTAGTTCTATCATGCTGTTTGGCACCATTTTTTTTATATCCCAGATAATGGCTAAAATAGGATCTAACCAAAATGTGCTATTTGTATTGATAGCTTACATTATCCATTGAAATAGAAGGGATAAAATAAATTGGTATCATACATAAAAGCACCGGATCACAGGCAGTGCCAAAAAGTTAAAAGTGCAGGATTATAAAGGAAATATTGTACTTTATTGCAAGATTATGCATGAGTGTCCAAATTCATAAGGAATACAGCTCAATTTTGTAAAAATAAGTATTGCTTCTGTATTAATCAAAATTATTCAAAGTATAAAAATGATCCAATTTTTTTTTTTTTTTTTAATTTTCAACAGAAATACTTCTCAATGGAATTTTGAAGAACAAAAGACACATTGACTCACCTACGTAAACACAGTAGATGCCACCATGCTGAGCAGCATAAGCATAAGTTCCAATCTATAAGATGAATTTAAAAAAAAATCAATAAAACAGCTAATACATTATATATATACTGTAATAAAAAGGTCTTTGATAAAATCTTCTACATTTCCCCCTTAAATAATAATAATAAATGAAACACGAGTTAAAACCTGAGTAAATAACTTTTTTGAACTATATTTGATAACTCTGTTTCTTAGAATATAATATAACAAATGGATTAATATGAATAATCTTAATACAATTATCCTCCTAATGAAAAATATATTATATTTTTTCAAGATCAGTAGATTATTAAAAATTAATCATAAAAATTACAACTTACAAATGGAGCTTTTAGAAATGGAAATAAAAATGGTTATATATTGATCACTAATATATTGTTGGAGATGGTATCCACCAAGCCAAAATAGGGAGAGCAGTTAGTTTGATCACACATTTATTTACAGTCTCTACGCACCAATCACCCATAAACAAATAATTATACTATTTACAAACTATACAAGGCTTCCAAATAGCCCATATTTTAATTTAACCCGCTTTTGTGGTTAGGAGAAATTACATCTAATACAAGAAAAAATCAGCCTTACGCGGTCAAGATCCAAGAGCACTCTGAAATATTACCCATGAACCCGTGCGCTCTCACTTACACGAGACAAGGCGCTTCCTGGCGGGATCCGAGTAATTTATTTCCAACATATATTTACGAAATTATGAAAACAAGTTAGCAATTTTCTGTAACATTTTTTTAAAAAAAATTTGTTTCCTAATTAAGGATAAAAATTGATATCTGAAAAAACACTAGTCCTTTCATCAGATTTTTTCAAGAAATGTTGGAATTAAAGTAGTAATGTCATCTTTCATTTTCTACTTTTATCAGACTTTCTGGAAACAATCCATTTCTTTAACATCCAAACGTTGAAAAAAATTACTTTTAACGATTCAAAATTATTAAACATATTATAAATTTCACCTAAAATGATTTTTTTTTTTTTTTTTTTAAATTGCTGTTTATGCAATTTGAAATGAATTCATTTTTTTAAAGAACATATAATTAACTCATAAATAACTCTTTGATAACAAATTACTCAATTATATAAACATATACCTTCAAGAATCCACAAGTTTCATTATAAATCCAATACAAATTAATCTTTGTTTTTGGAAAGTAATGCAATAATTATGGAAACTAATGTTTTTAAAAAAAGTTCCACAGAAAATACCAGTTCCATCAATCACTTTTATCGTTTGAGTAAAGCCATATTTACAAACACACGCTTCCCTTATTTCAACAATTAAACACATCTTCAAAAACAATTAGGATTGGGGAAAGAAGATTTACTCTCCAAAAATTTTATTTATATAAAAGCTTTTGTATAAAATACAAAATATTTTTATGCAACTTTTAGAAAACTATCACAAGGCAAATTCAAATTCTTGGAACTGTTAACAATTGTTCCTTAATTTATTTATGTTTGGATAAGAGAAGCCTGTGAATTGAGAAAATAATTGCTACATCTCTAGTGTTGGAATTCAACCTTTGAAAACCAAATGCCATGCTGATGTACCAGTACTACTAATAAGATCACAACGAATCTCAGAAAGTTGTCAATCATAAGAACAAGTCCCATATTAAAGGAAAATATTATCTGAACACTTTCTGAGGAATCTATCATAATGTCAAATCAAAATTTCAAGCAAATGATAAATAACTATGCCTAATTGCAGAGAAAGACCAAATGAGAAGAAACGTAGTGAAAAAAATAAATAAATAAAATTTAAAGATCATCAAAGATCTATAAACATGTTATCTCTACTAATAGTGCATATAGAAAATAGACAAAAACTTAAATTTGAGCACACATGATTGATTAAACAGGTAACTATGTTTTAGTTTAAATATTAATAAACTTTTCCCTGGATAGGACAAATCCCATTTTTTTTAAAATACATATGATGCATAAATATAAATTGTTTTAATATGCTCAAATACTTTGTAAGAATTTAATTTGTAAATGTTCGATTTTTACGATTCAAAAGTAAAAATAATTATATAAAATTCTTGAATTTCAGTACACTACATTTAAGGCAATTATTTGCAAATAATTCCCAGCAAATGGCTTGCAAAGAGCAAAACTTTTTTCTCCCTTATTACATGACAAATGAAAATTTAATTCTTACTTGATACGAAACTAAATGTTTACATAACTTATTAAGAGAAAGGGGACACTTAAAATCATTTAAATTTAGGGTTCTAATAATAAAGACATTTTCTATAATAAAAGAAATTTTGTTTGAAGCAATTTAAAAAGGACAAGCTTTTTACTTTCAATAAAAATTCATTTAGAATATAACACACAATGATGAGAAAAATAAATCTGTATTAATAGAGATAATTTATATAGGGTATTAAATAGCATTTGAAATATGTTCCTTATTATTTCAGGATGTACGATTCACAGAAATTAATATAACAAAATCAGAAAAAGGGTAATGGTTCCTAAGAGGATAAGGATTACCCACAATTTTTTTCCAATTCTAATAACATTCAAAAATGGGTTGACTTTTTTCCCCAAATAGATAAAAATATAAAATGCAATACTTTTTGAAATACAAATATTAAAAATTTTCTTTTGAATAGTGTACATATAATCCAAGATCAAATACATACCCATATGTATAGCAAATAAGTAAACATTTTCAATGGAGGGATGGAAATGAGATGAGAGATTATAAGATACAATTAATTCTAAGTTTAAAAAAGGCCAACATATTTTATTTAAAAATTTCAAAACAATATGAAATTTTACAGTATATGCCACCAAGTGCACTTAAATAATTTTAATCATAATATGAAAAAGAAAGAAAAAACTAATGTATAAATCAAAAAGACAAGGAAAACTTTTATTTGAAAGAGAGGGTTGTAAAATCTGTCAAGAATGAAAACTGATCATTAATATAACTTGTACACCCTGATAAAGTATGTGAACATTTTTTAAATAAATTTTTCAAAGTTTTAAATGTTTAGTATAATAAAATTTTTTTAAAAAATTAACTTTAGATCTTAAGGCAAATGATATTTTCCATCATTAAAAAATATCTTAAGTTTTAATAAATGTAATGATGGCTAAAACAAAATATTTTTTTTACTAATAAGAAGAGAAATATATATAAAGACCTAAATATACATATACTTACAGTAACACCTAAGCCAATTATTAACACCACAAAAGCAGCTATCAAATACATAGTTCCACGACTAACAGAAAAACGACGCCCGACGGAGGATCTGAAAGCGTACATTGGAAATAAACATATAATTATAAGAAACAATAGAAATGTCGAAGAAATAATGTAAGGTATTTTTGCAAACAATAATAATACTTTATTTGATTCACAAGCATTATTTATATTGCTTTACTCAAAGAAAATACTTACACTTTGCGGCAATGTGGACATCGAGCTAGCGCATTGGTCAATGTATTGAACTGAAATTAAATAAGTACACTTATATATATATATAAATTATATATACATATATTATATAAATAATATACGACTTATTGTTTTTTAAAAATCTTACACATGGATTGATAGGAAGACATATGAGCATATATTCATTTACATATGAACTGAAATAATAATTTAAACAATCAAAACTAATTCATATTAAACCAATTTTTTTTAGAAAAATATAAATGTATTATAATGATCATTAACACACAAAATATACATATGTATTTTTATAATATTGTTTGCAACAAATTTAAAAATAAAATATTCTTAAATGCCCAAATTTCAACATAAGGTGTCCGGTGGGAATTTTTTCTGAGTGAAATTTTTTTTTTTTTTTCAGAATCAAAAGAAACAAACAAACAAACAAAAAAAAGTTTGTGTCACATTATTAAGAAACAAGAGAAAAACAGAGGAATATTATGATGATGTACTTGATTGCAGTACAAGTATTGTCTAGGATATAAATAATCACAAAACACATCAAAAACAAGAAATTGACTCATTTGTTGGAATTAAATGCCACACAAAGGTTACTGGCAATAACTCTCATAATTTTGAACAATAAGACCTCACTCTCCTGATTTCCATACCAAGTCACATGAAGCCAGAGTTAAATTTTACATACAGCAAGCTCTCATTCCTCTCCATGGTCTCTTGCTCTGGTAAAAAATATCTGCTCTTGGTAAAGAAATATTTCTCATGGCTTTAGTATACAAATGTAATACTTGCTTAATATGAATTATTACGCAAGTATCACACTTGTAGACTGAACCATGAGAAATATTTTTTTTACCAAGAAAGAAATTAATATCAACAATGCTTTATACAAAATCTTAATTAGAGCCATTTCATCAAAAAATGGAAAAGGGTAAATACGAAAATCAAAAACTAAAGTATAAAATATAAAGACACACCCTATGTCTGTTGCTATTCCCAAATACCGTTCATCAAGAGGGTGCCACAGGAATTATTAAAAATCATAAATAAAACTATTTTAGAAACAAGCACAGTAAGTATATATTATTAAAAATCATAATAAAAATCAAAAGCTCTTAAAATAAACTTACTAGTACAACAATGTCTTGATAAACATATATTTGCAATTTCTAAAGCAGGTGAATATTAAAAATTATGAAATTATAAATATTACATAAAAAAGCAATGAAGCCTTTCTGAAATGAATTGTATTAAAAATAAAATTGATGGCTACAATGCCTTGCAGAAGATTTAAAAGTATATATCCACACTTTAGGTTAAGATATTTTATAACACATTACTGAGCTTAAATTTTAAAAAAAAACTGGTACAAACCTCACAATATAATACGAGTTTAGGAATAAAATCTACTTTCATACTTTACTAATTGGTCGACACTCATCATTTACATAAAAATAAAGGTCTTCCTATACAAACAAGTTTTTTTGCCACATAATAATGTATGTTTCCCAATCTGAGGTACAGCATCCAAAACCCATTTGGAAATAGTTTAAATCATACAAAATAAAAATCTTAGAATAATAAATAATGATCCTAAGTATGGAGTTATAATATCATACATAATGATCTCAACATAGACAAAAATTGGAACATCAATAATAGAGTTCGAAGAAATGTTTTCATAACAAAAGAAAATTATAATAACCCAATTATCAGAGACCAAACTCTCTTCACTGATCAAATTTACAAACTCAACAATAAAATTATTACTGCCTCTAAAGGCCTCATTGAATTAAAATGTTATATAAAATTTATAAACATTTAAATTTTCAAGCCCCATTAAGCACTCGTATCTCACCAATGTCAAAATAATAAAAAACAAATATAAAAAGGTGTGTACACACATACATATGCATATATTTTTATAAGAATTACAATCCAAGAATGTCTCAGAAAACATATTGTAGGTTTAAGCGTGCTACAAAGTGAAACAGATAGAAAATTTCTGGAGGAGTTCAGCAGTAAAAATAACCATAAACACATAATTATTTAATACTTAGAAACTATTTCTGTTCATACAAGGTTAATGATGAGCATACATATTATTCCTTTTTTCCTTTCTGTATCCATTGTATCAATTCCACACATCAAACAATTAGTGCACCTCTCTTATATTTGATATCCATATAATCAATACTACACTTAGAGAAAACAACCATTAGTACTATAATTGAGTATGCTCTCACAATGTATTCATATTAAAGTACCTTTTCTAATATATTATGCCCTAATTTGAATTCAAGAAAAATACTCAATGTTGAACCTCACAATTTCAAATTGTACATCTTTCTACAGAAATTATTTGAAATTCATTCAGCACATAACAAATATTTTTAAGGCCAGGCTAAGATAACAGGATAAAAATACATTAAAAAATCCAACATATTAATTTTAATTATTAATAACAAACTATACGGTTTGTCAATCACTGAATGCTATAGATCAGGAATCAGCAAATTACAGGTAAACTATCTGTTTATAACCCATCTTATAAGTTAAAATTCTTTTAGATGAAAAAAAATTCAAAATACATCAAATTACATGCTGTTATTACTGACATATATACAAAAGTTATAACAGCATTTTTTGATCATGATGCAGATGCTTAAGACATTTCCATATAACAAAATCTATTTTGCTGTACAATTGAGAAGTTTATGACAGACCTTAAATTGGAAGTTATCGATCTGCCAAATGATACATAAAGGAAATTTATCTCGCATAAATCTTCGGAAGATAAGTATGATCAATTAAAATCATAAACACAGAGATTGATATCTGTTTTTAGGAGTAATGAAGTATGTAAAATCTCAATACAGATCTTTATTAACAGATTACCTTTTGCAAACAGTTTTACCAATAGAAAGTATTACTTTTGAACTCCAATAGAATGAAGTACTAACTCAGAAAAAAAACAATTACATTCATCATATTTAGTACGAAATTTAACTAATTTTAAAATAAATTTATCAATAAGTGGAAATATTTTATTCTATTTTTTTTTGTTCAGTGTTAACATGTGATTATTAACATTAAATAAACATAACACTTCCTAATAACAATTTAGCCAGTTTTTGTTGTTATTCAATTAGTAGCATTGCTCATGTATATAATTAGCTTTTCTACCTTGCTTGGCAAGCCTAAACATTTTACAATCTGGCCCTTGCCCCAAAAAATTTTATTGACCCTGCTATAGAGGATCACCACTAAAGTTCCAATTACAATCAGAATTATATCATTGTTTTTAAGTGACTATCAACCAGTCATTAGTTTGAATTTTTTGAAAAATAAGCATTTAAAAAGATAAAATCTTTTAATTATTTTTATTGTTAACTTTTACGGTACTTATTGTTAGAACTACACTAATGTAAAACCATGTTTGTATGACCTACATCAGCTTCCACTTTAAACTTTGGCTCCCTACAATGACCTCACTACCTTTTCTTAACATATATAGACTGGAGTATTTAATTTGTTAAGGGTACACAAGAATATTTTTTGAAAAAACATATTTCCACTACAATATAACACTTCAAATTAAGTAAATATTCTTGGAACAATTCAATATTTCACAATTTAATTCAAGAAATTACTTACCAGAAAAATACAATGACAATATGCACAACACACTTGGCACATCCCAGGTAAACTTGAAGGACATGTAGGAGTCATTGGTGAAAGATTTAAGATTCTTTTACTGTAAGGAATAGAAATTAACTTAGAAATAATTTCATAATGGTAACATTCCAATGCTTAAAAGCTTATTTTTCATTAAATTTTTTAGAAATAAATACAGAAATGAGATTAAAATTTAGAGAATATCGACAAAGGAAAAACATACATAACTATATAAAATCTTTTAAGCTGAGAATAATAGATTCACTTTCATAAGAAACACGCAATAGGTTTTATAAATTTTTTAAATAATCTGTTATAAAAATGAGAGGAGAATAAAATCCAATTCACAGCAGATAGTTTTAAATTTCTAAATAGCAGTTTAAAAAGGTTAAGTAGCATACCAATTATTTCTAGGACAAGCAATTCTCTGTGAGCTGGCTTTGCAAATCAGAAGACAGTTGCATGGACATCGAACATACTTTTTCCCAGGAGGAGCATTTTTTATTGGCTGTCAAAGGAAAGACATTTAGTGAAATTTAAATATCAATAACAAATGTAATAAACTTTTCAATCAACCTAGACAACTCAAAGATTTAAAAGAACAAATAATTCATAATTGAGTTCATTTCATTAATATTTATAATATCCTTTTAAACAAAATAGTCTTCAAAAATGGATTCTATGTGAAATGTTTTTTCTGACAGTGTTAGCCATATTTAATATTTGTTTAAAAATGTAAAAAATGATTTCTAATATTTTTTAAAACTAAAATGTCCATATTTTTACTCTAAATATTATAGATATATGCATGATTTCATTCACTTTAATTGAATGCACATCAATTTAATTGTGCATCATATGCTAGCAACACACAACAAACCTCATCATTCATCTTTGAATTGCATAATAGAATGATGAGAAGAATACTGGTTCTGTCCACTTGGTAAATGAGATTCTTCCTTCACTAGTAGAAACAGAGTGCTCCTTGTTCTTTTATGGAATAAAAATACTACAATTTTATAATTTCTTGATAAAACAAAACAAAAATAAGACATTAAAATTAGAAAAGCAGAAATTTTACAAGTTCTGAAGAAGTATTTTTGTCTGACCCATATCACAGAAAATATTGTCTAAACATAAATTTTCCTTCTTTCTTGTAATTTGACCTCTTTACAAGTATATATTTCAATGCAACACTAGCACCATTACCTGTTGCATTAATTGACAAATAGTATAGAAAGGAAATGCAGGGATATGCATTTAACAGAGCAATGTAGAAAAAAAATTAAACTGATACATTATTCCTCACTTCTTAAAAATGAGATAGTTGAAATATTGAGACAAAAAAAAAAAAAAAAAAAATATTTATTAATAATCTTTTTCAAGAAAACAAATTAATGAATAAAATTGCAACAATCTTTGGAATTTTTCACTCCTTTGTAACTTATTTTGAAATAAAAGTATATCATTTTTCTTATTATTGTTTCAATTTTACATGATATCAGTCAAGGAAATAAATTTGATCACTAACTAAAACAAAATCCAATGTTATGTAATTTCAAATCCTTCAATATAAATTATTTATTCTTTCTTGGTCAATCTCATATGTGAAAGGTGAGGACAATATTTAATGCTAGGGGAAAGGTTGTAATAATAATTCTTCAAAATAAAAGTAATTTATTTGACGAATAAGCAAAAGATTTAAAAAAGGCTGCTTAATAAGGAAGAATCAGAGATTTATTTAATTTTTCTTACTGTTGCTTCATTGCAACTACTGCACTTCACAACATGTTGATCTCTTCTTCCAGTGATGTCAATCATAAAGCCACATACTTTACAGGAAATCATGGGGACCCCATGAGGAGAAGGAGTGTATGGCGGAGGTAATTCATCAGGTCCTATGGGGGGAACTGTTACATAGGTAGCTTGACGGTCAGCCTCTGGTGCTATAAGATATTTTTAAATTGTAGCTTCAAACATTACATTCTATTAATGAAAATCACATGAAAAAAAAACTCCATTTAACCACATATTGCTGACTTTGATTTCTCTACATCTTTTATCATGAAAAAATTGTTATAGTCAATATTTTATTTTATCATTCATTTAATATTTCATGATAGTGGGTTAATGTATATTTTAAGCATTTTTAAAGGTATTTATGGGAAACCCTTGAGAAGTATTGTAAGGTAGAGGTAATTAATTTATTGGGTTATACAGGAGGAATGGTAACATGTGTAGTTCTCACTGGATTAATCAGCTACAATTAGTTAATTTATGTCTTGAGCTATAAATGATATACATTATAATGAATAAAAATATTTAATTTAAGCTTCTCATGCAATTATATTCCTACTGAAAAATTCTTTTTCCCACATAAAATTAATGAAAAAAGAAACTTCTATATTTAATCAAACTATACATAAGAAAGTAATCTACATAGTTAAAAATATGTTAAAAATACGCATAATCAGAATTCCATTACTTTCAAGGAAAATAAAAACACATTTTATACTATGGAAAAGATTAATTTCCATAGAAATTAACTTGAAATTCATTTATGAAAATTAAATTGTTTACTAAAAAAAAGTCTTAACTGAATACTAAAAATTTAACTAAATGCTAAACACCTAATCCCACATACAACTGAAAACAAACTTAAACATGGGAGAAAAATACAAGTATAGATTCTTGATCTCAAGACCTGCAAGTATATTAGCAATTCAATCCAAAATGCCTTAAAAATTCAATGTAATCAAACATCTTACAACAGGTTTTCATGCAAATAATTCACCATAAAACATTTAGTCATTCCAGAATGAATTTTTGGGTTCAAAATCACAAAACTAGTGTATCAACACATTAGTACAGGAAATAACATTTATGTCTTTGAATCTGAACTGAAGAACAATGACAGCTCTCTCAATCAGGAGGGAGAAATAAGCATAACTAAAAAAACAGGTGAAGTACGCAAACAATACTTGTCGTGTGGAGTAGTAGAAATTGCTTTCTTAAAAAAGAGAAATTACATGTTTTCTTTTCTAAATTTTTGTCATCTTCTTTGATTCTAAAGTAAGAACTTGTTTGATGCTTTTATTTATTTATTTATTTTTATTTTCATTAATTTTATTCAATTTTCTTATGTTTGTGTTTTGACAGCTAAATCACAAAGTTGAAAATAATGCCACCTGCAATGGACAATAGAGTCTAATACTTCTCTTTTCCCTTCTATTTTCCTTCATAACTAGAGATAACAATGTAATTTAATCTTTGCCACAATTTCATATCCCCTTTCTTTCTTACTTTCCCAGTTGGGGGATATCCAGTTTGTGGTCAGCATTTAGCTTTACCCTCAATGAACAACCATATGGATCACCTTCCCCCACACAATAGGCTACATTGCTCCAAGCATTTGAAAGCTATTCCTCAAAAAATATACAAAAGAGCTAGCTTTTTCATTCCTTCAAATAAACAGACATTCTTCCCATTTGAGAAATTTTTTCACTCTAATTTGAAAGAATCTACTTCAACTATTCGATTTTTTTAAAATTTAATACTATCACTTGATTCAAAAAATATCAACAATGTTAAAAACATATCTTCATCAAATACAGGATAGAAAATATTTCAATTTTGCACAGTGATTAATTACATAAAAATAAAAGTTTAGATTAAAGTTGAAACCTGTTCAAAACAAAATGTTTCAATGTATGTCAATACACAGTTACATTTTTTGAAATAATTCAAATTTTATTGAAAGTTTACACTAAATTCTTTTTAAAAGGAAAGTAAATATGAAAGAAAATTTATGTCGAGGCACTCACTTTCATTAGGAGTCTGATTTTTTACAACTAAAAGACCCAGAATTATATATGCAATGGAGGAGCAAAAAGGACAATACAAATTCTTCTGTTACAGTCATGGCTGGAAAATAAGAACCAATTCTCCGAGTAAAGTATATTTTTTTCATGTTGAATGAAAGAGAGAGAATGTTACATCAAGATAGCTATGGATGTGCATCTTCTCACTTACACAGATAATGCAGATGGTAATAATAATATATACATCATGACAATTCAAATGCAAGGATTTCTTCAGATCATATGGTATTAGATTCAGGGATCTTTAGGTATTTTAGCAGCAGACAACAAGTCTTTTGGGAAATCTCCTTACAGATGTGAAAAAACAGAAAACCAGATATGAGCAGATTTATAGCATGCTTTTGCATATAAAGGAAGCTCAAAAGGATAAGTATTAAAAAATAAGATAAACTTCCCACTGGATTAAATTATTAACTAGCATTAATAGTATAGGAAAAATCCAAAAATTAAATTTAAGTGATATCATCATAATATATATATATATACACACATACGCATATTCAAACATACACACTTTCTGCTTATTTTTTAACCATATTTTATTTGTATTACTCTCATTATGAAAACAAAATTAAAAATCATTAATTTTTAATCAATTTTTGGTCTTAGTGAAATCATTATTTATAACAAAGCCTTTAAAAAATTTTAAGTAATAGTAGCTTTCTTTTGTTATAATTGCTCACAGTAGCCTGGAAGTCATGGTTGTGAACTTGCATTGGTTGTTTTTGTCAATAAATGGGTTTGAGCAGGACAAATGCATGTTAAATGCTGTTGAGACTCCAAGATCTATCATTGAGGCAGAGAAAAAAGAGAGTTTTAGTTTATTAACATTGCACTAGAAGCAACACGAGGGCTATTGGCGACGTACCTAGTAATTTTGAACCTCTGTCAAGTGACGAGGATAGCACATGAGCTGGCCCCTGCCTCTTCTTACTTCCACATCACACCAATGGGAGGACTTTGGCCCCTGATAGATTTAACATGCATCAGCCCCGGCTACACAGTAGGTCTTTTGCGGCCAAGGCTCAAACTCGCGAGCGAACGAATACCGCTGGCCATGAATCCAAAACCATGACCACTTGGCTACCGAGGCCACGAGAAAAAAAGTGAGAGCTCAGGTGTTGTTAATTTAAACCTCTGTCAACAGACAATAACCATGTCATCATCAATAGTCTGTGTGTTGCTTCTAATTGCAACATTAATATAAAGTCAATCAAAAATCTTTTGTTACAGTTCATTATATTACAGTATTATTAACAACACATTTATACATCAAGCACTCACAATAGAAACTTCTAAAACACAGAATGTATAAACAAAATAATAAATGTTGAAAGTGTCAAGTATTTGTATAAAAAGACAAATGTCGTATTTATTTCCAAATCAAAGGCAACTAGATAAGAATTTCAAAATATTTTTAAGATTTTTTTTTTATAAACAGTGCAAAAAGACTAAATTCTTAAAAACCATGATACTTTATATGAATTATTCCCTTTCTCGAAATGTTTTGGAACAGCACATTATTTCCAATTCCAGAATGTTTTTATAAATGAAAAATGTTGAAAACTTTACATTGTATGAATTTTAATACAGTAAGTCGAAATTTCAATAACTTTTTTGTTCGAATTTCCAATATATTTAGGGTAAAAAAAAAAAACTGAAAGAAACTTTGGTAAATTAAAGTAGAGTTGTAATAGTTCTTTTTCGGGAAATATTGTATATAAGAGTTCTAATTCCAAATAACTTTCTTTACCAAATATATTCTTATTTATCACATTAATGTGACATCTCATTAGCATTACAAACAGAGATTAGCAATACATTTTATAATTAAGAATAAAATATTTAAAACATCATCTAAAATTAGATGAAAATGTTTGCCTATTTGTAAAGGATACAAATTTTCTGGCTAGGAATTTTTGAGTCCTGACTGCAAATAAAAACAGTTACACAGAAATACAAGGAATATACATTAGCAGGTATCATTCTCTTTGTCTTACTTAGGTTCAGGATAATAAAGTCCATTGCCAAAAGCCTTGTTATATGATTCTAGTACCAAATTTATTCAAACAAACAACCTGTCAGGAGCTTAATTTCTTTAGGTCAGCGTAATCTTGAGGTGAATTTCTTCTTTCTCATGGTATTTACTGTTTGTGGTAAACACAGTGACATGCAGGAGATACCTCAGCAATCCTTCTCTATTTTCAACTCTCTTCTAGTCATTCAATTTTTACCTTTCCCTCCTGGTTAGATAATAGTTTAAACAAATATTCCATGCAGTTTTAGCTCTTGCAGCAAAACTCTTAACTGTCCCTCACACATGCAATCAAACAATTTACAAAATCTAAGCTAGAATGTATAATAGTTCTGAACTTTAATATTGAAAGGAGAAAAGGGTAATTTAAAAGTTTTATCTGAAAGCAGTATTCTTAGATACCATATAATTTTAATTTATGAAAAAATCGATGAAATCAACCTTGAATAATAAATACATTTTATAAACTTAATTCAATAAGAAGTTTTGTGTATATAATGTAAAGCTAGCAGAGCACATTAATTAAAGAAAATTCTTGCCAAACCCACAAGGCAAATTGTTGTTCACTTAATATAAAAATATTTTATATAGACACATCAGTCAGTATTAAGCTAAGGTAGGATAAGTTCACAATTAAATGAAGAGACACAAGAAGAATAGTTAAAGTTTATTAATATTCTATGAGTTATAAATGTTCATGTAGCATTACTCTCAATTACTGTTTACCTATCATCATTATGCTTGAATTATAGTTTGTAATATTTATTTAAGTTCACTCTTATTAATTCACTATAGTTCGAAAGAGTAATATCACTGGAGTTGAAAGTTTGAGTGGGAAATCCGAGTTCTTCCTCAATGAACTCATTCCCATGACAGACCTTTATAAAATGTTGGTCAGCTACCAATATTCATTTATAATACTACACTTTCTATCATTCACCATTGCCTGAGTACAAACTCTAATATTCAATTCTACTTAGTTTATATATACATTTCCTAACATATATTCATTATGCTTCTTTAATTCAAACATTTAAAAAATAGAAAAAATGGCCAAGATTATTAAAGAGAAAATCACAAGTAGCTTAAGATCACACAATGTGGATGAATTTTTAAAAAATAAAATTAATGCATTCTTGGCATAAATAAAGATGAAGCATTTGAAAAACAGCTAAGTTTCATTAGATTTCTTTGTAATAAAAATTTGTCAAATATTCTTGATTAATTTGTCTGTGATTTTTAATTGGAGAGGGAAAAATCATGAATATTCCATTTTTAATTATAAGAGAACAACATTTTTAGCTAAGAAATAATTACAATTTTTCTTTCCTCTTAAAATTCCTTATTACCTTTTTCACTCAACAGGAAAAAATAATTTATTAGTACAAGGAATAATTGTATATGATCTAAGTTATTTACATATATTTTGGCACTGAATAAAAGGATCAATCTTCTTAAAAGCAGAGATGGGAAAGAGCATCAGCAGGCATCTATATCATACTAACAAATATCCAATTTTTTATTCAAGTATATATTTTCGTGAAACCTTTTCCTATCATCACAAATTATTTCTCTTTTATTAGAGGGTCAGAAAAGCAATTCAGTATATTTCCCCCCTATTTTGCAGTATAGTTACAATATCCCCGATAATCATTTTTTTTTTTTTTTACTAAATACTAGAAAAAATTAATGAATTTCAATTTTAGAGCTAAATACAAAGAATATAATAACTGATTCACAATATCTCCACTGGAAAACAGAACCATTTTAGCAGTGGTTCATTTGTTTGAAAGCATTCTGAAATTGATAGAATAAAATTTTTTTGAAGAATTGATACAGAAACAGAAATTTTAAATGCTTTTTTAAAAACTGATGAATCATTATTTGTTATGCTAGTGACTCTACAATTTTAAATACATTGTTGTTTTTATAGGTCATAAAAATACAAAATTCTTTATATGTGCATGATTTTTAATACATGTATGAAATTTATTTTCTTCGCATTTTAAAACTTAAAAACAAACCTTGAAACTTGCATTTTAGATAAATTTTATTAACACTTTTTTTTTTTACAAGACACATATAGTCTTGGATAACTATTTTCAACAAATGTAAAATAGAATTTTTAAAAGATCTCGAATATTTTAATTACAGATAATGTATTTTCCAAAGTAATAACTCCAACAACTGTTACTGATTAAAATCTTTTAAATGTAGTCTCCTTTAAAAAAAAAAAAAAAAATTTACATTAAAAGCTCATAGTTTCACATTTTTGAAACTCATAATACATCTTAATATTCAGATTTCTTTTATTCACAGTCTAGCCACATTAATGTGACCTCTGGTCGAAAGCCAGAACACTCGGCTTTCACAATACAGATCACTACGAGATTAGCAAGAAGAGAGTGAATGCAGAGCTACAAGATACTTGCAGGGGAAAGGAGATATGCTGAATTCAGTTTCGCAGTCAAATGCCTGAGATTATATGGTTGAAGTTCCATGGTGCAAACAACCCAATTGAGGTGATATTGCAGAATCTTGATTGGGCTGAAGTCTAGGGACCAGTAGAGTAGGATAAACTCATACTGGGGTTGTTCAAACCACACCTGTACACTGCAACTAGTATTGCAAGTCACATTGACCAGCTGGGTGATGAAATTGTAATCAGGAAAAAAAAATCATATAAAGGGGATAATGCAGGAACAGCTGCATATTTTCATTGATCTCTCATGCTTCCTGCAATGATGAGCGCCAAGGAAAAACATAAAAATCTTCGTGAGAGCAAAACACTGCCTCCTTGAATCTGGACTCTCCCTACAACTGCTGTGGGGAGTTTGTTTTCTTCTGCTCTACACCATACATACCAATTTCCTTCGATCAGTCTGATGGAGTATAAAATGCAATTTGTAGTACAAAGTTACCTGTTGGCACTTAGTGGTCATCCAGTTATGGTACTGGCATTCAAATTTCAGCCTTCATTGCCACTTATGTTGACAATTGCCAATGAGTAATTGTCAACATAAGTGTATTAATCAGCCATCTGCTTCACAGCAATGTTTGCTCAACTGTCACTCAGGATACTTTTGGTAATCCCATGGTTAATCTGGGTGGTCAGTTGGTCAACGACATTTATTTTCTCTCAAATGCATCTTGATATCCATCATTTACCTCTGTTACTACAGTCCCACTTTATGTCAACTATTTTGGATAGTTTTTTCCTTGCAAAGCACATTTTTAATCACAGCAGTACGTAAATAGTTACCAAAATCAGTAATTCCTGAAATGCTACTTCTTTGGCTTGGAAGTCAACGATGCCCTTTTAGAAGTTTGATAATTCTCTCCACTTGCATATTACTCCAACATTTGTAAAATTTATTGCTTTCTTCCAAAACCCCTATACAATCTACATTCTATATTGTTATAACGGCCTCATGCCATTCACGATTGGTTATTTCAATACCGCATTAAAAGTTAGTGGTGGTCACATTAATGTAAATGGATGGTGTATTGCGGAAATAATCATTTAAGTTAGTGCCACACAAAAAATGAGGTTTAGCCCTCTTTCTTGGTGTAATTTTTGAAATCATGTCAATCCCATACACTCCACAGAACATTAATGAATGAATATGAAAAAAATTTTACAAATCTATTATGACCGAGGATCCAATAAATTTTTAAATGACTTCATAAACATTTTTACCAATTTAAATTCATTCACTTCCAAAAGTAATGAAAATAGATGCTACACCTATTATTACTTTTATGTCACTTTCTGACAAATCAAACTACATTCACATTACTACACCTACATATTCCCATAACATTTATCCATCTGTTGATTAAATCACATCAAAATGTGTTTTAAAATGTCCTATAGTCCTCTATAAGAATGAAAAGCATAAGATTTTGGAATTAGTATGAATTTTAATTGTTGCACTAGCTAGATGTTTGATTTTATTGCTGTCTATGATTTTCTAAAATCCCATCATGAGTTTTCCAAAGTAAATTTAACAAAATTCACACAAAAAGAAAAATTACATATAGTAATTTATTAAAAGAACTTTCTCGCAAACTTAAACAAAAAGTACTTAACATTTATAATAGAAAATAATAGCTTGCCTTAAAATGACATATTAGAACTCCAAAGAGTGCTAAATGAAAGAATATAAAAGTTTTGACTTGTTTTGCAGGTGGATCCGAAAAATGCTAAAAGAAATATATCATAATCGTTTTCAACAAATTTAGATATAGCTATTTCCACAATACTCCAGATCCCCCAAGTTTCTAGCTATTATCAAACACATTAAACAAAACTATCTTTCTTAAAGATTTCCTTTCTTCTAACAATCCCATTCATAAGAGAAAACACATAAAAAAATATTTAAAAAATACAAAGTAAATTAAGATGCCCACATCATTATTTTAGACAGCAAATTTCAAACCTCTTCCAGATATAAGCTCTCCCCCTCCTTTTGTTTGGCCAAAGAACCACTTACAAAATCAGAACATGCACCATTATGTTGAGCATTTAACCAGTAATAGAGAAGTAAAAAGCTCACGGTTGCCATGTATAACAGTCTTGAATAAACATAAAAGTGAGAATTGCTACATTTTGCAATTTATCTTGAACAAATATTACTGTTGTTAAGGGTTTGCGCTAAATAGCAGTCCAACCAAATACAACATTGTAATAAACATTTAAGCCATAATAATAAATATGTTCAGACAATGTACTATTTAAGGGTGATTTGTTCTTTATATTTTTAAGTTTGAAATAAATATCTACATTCCTAAATTTCAAAACAATACACACTTAATGTTTTCGGCTTGGAGTAACTACAGAACTACAATAATTTCTTAAAATAGGAAATGTCAAAAACACAAAAATTAAAAATTCTTTAGAAGAAAAGAAATTTTCTTATTTTTAATACATTATATATCAATAATTTTTATTTAAAAATAGCCGTTACCTTTTAGCTACTTCCATACACTTACTATTTGAATTAAATCATACTGTAGACTTTTCATGATTAGATAACTGTCTATTCAATAAAAGGAAAATGTAATACGAGTTACACACAATTTCCAATTATACAAAATTAACAAAATTTTATACTTTTTAAATTTCATAAAGCACAAAACAAATTTACATCTATATATGTCTTCTAACAGAATTTTGTTTTAATTTGATGTAAATGAAGGACTAGTGTTAGTTAATCACAATTATTAAGAGCAGATTTTTCATGAAATGAGACTTGTGAACTAGCACTCGGCAACTCTGTTTCTAAGAATAAGAAGAGCATCTTTTACAGAAATATTTCTTGGGATGATAATTAAATTCCTTTCTGGTTTGGACACCATTGTAATGTAAGGAGACATAATAAACCATTCTCATCAAACCTAACCTACTTTAGAAGTACTATATAATGGTGAATGAGTGAAAGTTGTTTATGGCACAAGAACTAAATTTGGCTACGTTGAACCAAACAATATGCTATAATCAGAGATAACAGATCAGACAATGTGAACTAGAACAAATAATGCGATCTAGGTGTCAGTAAAATGGTAAAAAAGATTTTAAAAAAATTGGTGGACAAGAAAAAGAATCACCATGGTATCCCGAAGGTGTGACAAATGTGTTTTCCCAAAGATTGCCCATTGTAAACTCATGAGGGTAAAAAAAGATTATAAGGTTCCTCAAAAAGTCGATACCTGCTACTTTCCTAAGGAAGGTGAACCCCAAGGATAGTATATAAACATATTTGACAACAGATAATAGAATCACATTTAAATAAAAATGATAACCTCTTGCATTAGAAGATAGCTTCCTTTGCACTTTTTAATTTTAATTCATTATATTACGTAGCAATTTCTATTATTCCATATAATAAGAAATCAGAATTTAAACTAATAGCTCTTGATGTTACCAGCCATGAAACTTGCAACTAATCATTCAGTCAACACAAATTAGTGTTTAGTCACCTTTATCTGATGAAAGAAATAATAAACTTTATCAAAGCAAGAAAAGATATATTCTTATGAAAGAAATAAAAGTGTAGTCATTTAATCAAGTCTAAGCCCTCTTCCAATGTAAGAGTACATTAATTTTATTTAGATGCACAGAATAAAAATTAGCATACAGATGTTAAACATATTTTACAATTTAACTTCTTATGCTAGAAATTAATTGAACAAAACCTGCAACTACCTCATACAAAGCAAGCTTTTACTTTTAATAATTCCTATCAAAATTTTAAGCAGATTGTGAGAATAAAAATACACAGTCACACTATTTAAATATAAATAAGGTTTACAATGCTTTACAAAATTTAATTAATGATTTTGTACGGTATGATAAATGTCGAAACAAAGAGGATACGCAAAGCAATGAGACATTTCCTGATAGTTTCACTGCCATTGTGTTTCACAAATACCTTGCACTTATACTGAGGCTCATGTTTACCTTTTGAAGGTGGAAATTTTCCTGGATAATAATCCCACTTGCCTGCAGACACAGTGGTGTATTACTTTCAGAAGGCCTTCCTCGTGTTCAATATTCAGAAATATTTATACTTTGCAAGATTTTTTTCTGCAACGTCAAGCCAAAATTTAGAAAAAATATTCACTGCTATTTGGCCTTCGATATACTTCATGAAATGAAAAGTGTTAAAAAACGTCATATCCATTAGATAAAAATAAAATATTTTTCTGTAGCTTTTATAAAAATGTCTCATCACAGGAAAGGAAGATAAGCAATTATCCAGTAAATTGATGCCATCTATGCTGTTGCTGAAGTATAAAATGTTGAAAGATTTTGTACAAGTTTGGCTTATGCTTTGTTATTTCTCCGTTTTTTTCACTCCTGTCTCAATCATATCCATTTTTGCATGTTTTGTAGAAAGTAAATATATATCTTTGTCTTTCCATTTTACATCCAAATGCCATTGCAAGATCTTGAACAAGCTTCAAATCTTTTCAATTTTGACACAATGAATTCTTTAAGTTTATTCTTTCTGTTACATCATTCTGTCCAGACTGTTTTTTTTAGATAACTGGTAATTTTCCTAAAATTACATGCTAAGTAAAAGGTATATCAATAACCAGCAAATGGTGTGCATTTATTCAGTATGACATTTTCTGATGCACTATTATCTGAATTTACTAGTACATCTCGTCTGGCATATATTTTAAATTTGACACAATACCCGATTTTGACTAGCACAACTTAATATTTTACACCAAATTTCCTCTTTTTGTTCTATTGTATTATTAGTACAATAAACGACCTTCATATTTCATTAGTGTCATCCAGTAATAAATCATGTTTAGGTGTGTACATAAACTCAAATTTATCATTCAAATAATTGATTATATTCCTTAGCCTATGTAAGCGATCACTTGTATTTATCACTTTATTTTAAAAATGCAAAAATCAAATATATTAGAGTCTCAATTATTGCTCTTTTTGACCAACAGAACCGAACACTTTTCTGATTTGTGCTTTTAATATATATGCAAAATATGCTTTTATTTCACCTATATTAGTTTCCCTCCAATCATTTTCAAACTTTCTAACTCCACATGTTTCATCACCTATTCCCTATTAGCATATATTAACATGAATTAGCATATATTATAACATTAATTGTTGGTTTTATAATTAAAAAAATTTCTCAGAAGTTTTCCCTCAATATAACATTCACTATTTGTAAAGGTGTAACATTCTGTTCAATAGATAAAAAATAATGATTAATAAAAATACTAAATATACTATTTCAGACTTAGTTATTTACTATACCGCAATAAAACAAAGAAAATTTTATAACAAACACAGTTTTTTTTACAATAGTACTACTGATATGAAATCTTGATCTATAACATTATCATTTTTAAAGCTTTTACAAACACTTCAAAATGTTTTCAATTATGTTTATATTAAAATGTTAAAACAATTTAAAATCAACATAAAAAAAAATATTAAAATCATCTTTGATTTCATTTATAAGATTTATATCTTGGCGATACTAATATTCAGTAAAATAAGGCAGTTGTTAAAAGTAATATATGTCTGATCTTACTGAACGATACTGCAGCATTTTATGCATTTATAATTTCAAGCCATGATAAAATAAAAAGCTTGAGATTGTGTGGCTCACACAGCAAGTGTCAGCAAAGAAAGAGTGTTCAATTGAGTAGAACACTTATATACTACGTAGGAAACAAAGGGTCCCAAGAAATAATTTGTTAACTCGCAAATAACACATTAACTACCCATCATGCACTGCACGCGACTTGGTGCTGTCACCAAAAAAGGCAATCACACACTGGCGCGATTTTTCAGTAGCCAGTAACGTGTTGGTATAGTAAAATCCTCTTTTAATTGTCCATTTTCTAATTTATTTAGCATTGCCTGCAAGTAATTCTGATGTGTTATCTCCCGTGCTTAAAGCCTGCTTGTAGAGGGTGTTTTTTCATAAAGAGGCGAGTATGGGATGTCATATGATCCCCTCAGAGTAGGTCAGACTAATTCTCCGAAAGGAGAGGGCATAAGCAAGATGCTACTCATGAAAGTTGTGAATTGCAGGATGATTGAATGCTAACTGTAAACTACACTGATCATCAAGGTAATGCGAAAGGGACTGCTATTAAATGTATTGTGGGGTGATGGAGTACTAACCGTAAACTGTACTGATCACCAAGGTAATTCAACAGGAACTGTGTTGAATGAATAAATTAAGCTATTCTTAAAAAATGTGTCTGATCACATATGAATTTTAAGGGAAAGTAAATAACTAAATAAGCTACAGTAGGGAATGAAAGTAATTAGCCAAGTAAGCTACCGTAAAAAAGAAGCAAAGTGATATGATTTATGAGTTCTAAAGTAATAATAATTAGTTATATTGTGAAGAGTGAAAATGAATAGTTTAATGAAAAAGATGAGAAAAATAAGGAGAACCTTAAGTAAAGTTTAAAGTTAAGAAAAAGTTAAAGTAGTTTAGTGTGTGTGTATGACGTGTTAAATGAAAAAATTTATAATAGATGGTAATGACATGGAGTGCTGATTAGAAACTAGCTATAAAAAAAATCATGATTTCAAAATTGATATTTTTTTAATGAAAAAACAATCTAGTGATATGTGTTATACAGATGTTAAAGCAGGGCCTTCGTAGTCAAAAGAAAGAAAAATTTAAAGTAATAAGCTTCTATTAGATGAGTATCCAAGTGATTTTAGTTATGACAGTGACAAGGAATTAGTTTCTCCCACTGAAACCCAAATTTCGGATTCTGATGATAATGGAGAATGAATCAGGCAAGGCACCATAGGTATGATGGAAAACATAATTTGGCAAAACAATTCATCACACTAACAGAAGAATTTCCTTACATAAAACCTCCGAGTGTTTGCTCCAACCTGTTTCAGGTAACAAATCAATATATTAATTTTGGCATTTTTTTACCGATGGAATCTTGGGAGAAAATAATTGCAGAAACTAATGATTTTGCTCATTAAGTACTTTTTCACCCCGAAAAAAAAGAAACATTCTTGCATCAATGCTTGGAAGGACACAACAAAAGCAGTAATATTTGTGGGATTGATCTTACATATGGGAACTATAAAGAAAAGATAAAACACAAAAACCATTCCAAAATATATCTTTAGCTATAATACCCATTGTAATTTTCTTGTAATAAAATCATTTGGATTATGTATACTTGCTTACAATATAGATTTATACAAAAATAATGCATACTGTCATTTATTCTAATTTTGATTCACTTCTTACATGCAGTGTGCCAGTGTGTAATGTGGCATTTGAGAAAAAATTTGATATGCAGTGCCAATCATGTGCTGGTGCATAGTTAAAAAATTATTTAATGAAAGCCTTAAATAATACTTGGGTATCACATAATTATCCTTTATTACTATTTTCAAATCATCTTTCCTATGCTAAGTATGTTGGCATCTGGGTACAATCTGCTTCCATGTCAGGGCAATATCTATCAACCCAATCCCCAGTGACAGGTAGTCAATGTGTTAAAGGAGATTCCTGATATTATTAAAACATGTGGGATTCCAAAGAGGAAATCAGTCTATTTAAAAATGGAAGAGAGGTTGGCATTAAGAAAAATTGAATACAATTTTATCATTCAGTATACAATCAAATTTAAATCTCTTAAAATTTGCAAGTTAATATACCCATGACTAGAATTCAGGGAGGTTTCAACAACAAAATACATATTGAAATAAATGCACATAAGATAGTATTTAGTAACAATTTCATAACTGTAATAGTCTTTGCAGTACATATACAAATGAATAATAATAAAAATAATGAGTTATTTGGCATATTCTCAAAATTGAAATTTAGGTTAAATTCCACTTAATCTTTATTATGATAAAAGGAAATCAGGATTATAAAATATGTCCACAGTATTACATTTATGAACTAACACACTATACATAAGCCTTCCCCCATCAAAATAAAGTATCTTTACCTTCTAGTAAAATACTGAAAGGGCTACAATATGAAAATACTCAAAAATAAAGAGTCTTCTTTTGAACAAATGTGTCAATGATTAATCTCCAGAACAAGTTACATTCTAGTCTAATAAAATCTGCTTCAGAAGGTTGAAATTCAGTTCAGCCTCCCAATCCTTGTTGAGATTTCATAAAAAAAAGATTTACGAGTATAATTGAGAAGTGCAAAAATTATCATTTAGGTTCAAAAAAATTAAAAATACACAGCTTAGAATGTTATTTAAACAGTATTTTAAGTAATCAATACGGTTTTCAAAACTGTTCTATCTCTTTTTAAGGAAATTGAATCTACCTACATAATATTTTATAAAAACAATATCATATAGTTTTACAAACTAATCATGAAACTATCACTAATTTTTCCTCAACCAATTTCTTTAAAGGTTTCATTAGACGAAGAAAGTTGAGAATAAGAATTCTTGAAATTTAAAAATTAACTCCCAACAACAACAACAAAATTACTGATATTTAGAAGTCAGGAAAAACTTTTCAAATTTACTCTAAAAAGAAAAATATATTTAATAAAATTCATGTGATAATATTCATTTCACCAAATCGCATAAATTACAGAAAAAAAACTGAGTATTTTAAGAGCGATTGTATATAATGTTTATGACAATGACATCTACACACAAAATCAAATTACATAAAAACAATAATTCCAGAATATATTTATTTAAAAATTTACATTCATAATCGAAGCATTTCTACAAAATACTTTATTTCCGTAATTGTGCTATGTAGAAATTATTTTATTTACACATGAAAATAATGAAACCATTGTATTCAAGATTATTTCAAAATTCTAACGAATGTTTTATTCAATAACATACCTTCAGAAGATTGGCCATAATGTAAAGCATTATAATCATTTTCAGCATTTAATAGAGGAGACTTTTCAGTTGACATTTTGATAGACTTTTATTAAAATTAAGCGATTTTCGACAGGATCATCAGCTGACTAATGGTGGGATGACAAAGGATTGTTGCCATCTGGGCTGAAAAGGGAAAGAAAGTTTTCTATTTATATCCAAAATTTCCAGTAAAATGTAATGCAATTAAGATAAGGACATCAATTTCTTGAAGATAATGATCTCCGACTAATATTTTAAGTAATGAAATATCCTTAATAATTAATGATAACTAGTATTCTACAACGTAAACCTTAATATACGAGAATCATTCATACTTACTGTTGACCGGTGTTTCAGCTAAGCATATATTGGTGGTACCTTCAAACAAACAAAAAATTCTTTTTATCTCTCTACTTCATGTTTATTATCAAACTATTATAGTAACTTTAAAATATCCTGAACTTTTCATTTACAGTGGATAAACAATTCTTATATGCTATACCGTTTACCAATATCTTAGATGTTTTAACTCCTGGAAGAAGTTTGCGAAATGCCGATTTTACGTACCCAAAACATTGCCTCTCTTCCTCATCACACTCGAAAAAAACGAAGAAAACAAAACTATTTACAACATCGGAGAGGTTGGTTACTGTAAAATAAGAGAGAGCCCTGCCCAGTGTTTTCGCTGCCAGGGATTCTATCACAACTCAAATTTTTGCACTAGGGATCCTAAGTGTGTAAAGTGCAGAGCCATGCATTTGACCGCCGAGTGCAAAAACTCGCCGGAAACTCCCCCCGTATGTTGTCATTGTGGTGAAAACCACCCCGCAAACTTCTCTGGCTGCAGGAAGAATCCATTGAACAAGCCTCCCCCACCACCAAAAATAAATGTCTGGGAAGAGAGAAAAAAAAAGGGAAGAGTTACTTGCTAGGAATAACAACAACAAAACAACAACACTAACGATAGGGACTTTATCGGAAGTCTGTCCACCTAAGCCTACCCCGGCCGTTGAGAGTAACCCGGGGACAACCGCTTCGAACGGCGCTAGCCTCTCGGCGTTCAGTGCTCCGCCTTGCCGCGACCTGCTTTCGCTGGTCAACGGGTTCGTGAAAATTTCACACTCCGACAAATCAAGGTTGGAGAAATTAAATGAAATAATGGCCCTCCTCGGTGAAGACATGTCAATCTAAAATTCTTGGGGGTGCAAAATTTTAGTTCTTTATTTATCGCCAGTTATAATGCTGACGGTATTTACACTCATTTTGCAGAATTTTTAAATTATGTTAATTCACATAGCCCCGATATTATTGCTCTTCAAGAGACTAAACTACGTCCAGCTGACTCATTTAATGTGGCTAATTACACTACCCACAGATCAGACCGGACTACACGCCGAGGAGGGGGTACTGCTATCCTAATTAAAAATTCAATTCCATATCATAGGGTCGATTTTCTCACAAACAAATTAGAGCACACCACTATAAACATTGAATTGAAAGATAAAAAATATCTAACTATCAGCTCGGTCTATAGACCTCCTCTTAACAATGGATTCACTGCTGACATAGAAAATTTTTTTAGAAACCGTCCTCAATGCTTATTAGTGGGGGACTTCAATTGCAAACATCACTCTTGGAGCCCAATTTCCTCAGGAAATTCAGCAGGCAATGTCCTGTTTAGACACTCCCTCATTCACGGATACAAAATACATGCTCCGAGTGACCCCACTCACATCCCATACACCAGTAGATTTAATTGTTCTATAATCGACATAGGCATCTCACAAGGAATATGCGATCCGGAAGTCACTACATCCTCGGTCCTCTCCAGTGACCACAATCCTGTCACTTTTAAATTAAATATAAATAACTTTACCAACCCTCTTAATACTTATTTATTCACTAATTGGAACAAATTTCAAAATTATCTCTCTGATAGTATTACTGGAAACCCCCCAATTAATAACATTGAAGAAATTGATAATGCTATCTCTAATCTTAATTCCTGCATCTCTGCAGCTATCAACCAATCCAGTATTAGCAAAGTTTTAAATAAACCTCATTCTAACCTCCCTTTGTCTATAAGACGTGAGATGCAGGAAAAAAACAGAATCAGAAAAATTTGGCAAGACACCAGGGACCCTATTTACAGAACCATTCTCAATAGGAAAAAGAAATACATTAATAAACTAATTAGAGAACACAACAAAAACATAAACAACAACATAATTGAAACTGCTAGAGCTGAAGATTCCTCCTTACACAACTTAGTCAAATCGACCAAAAAAACAGTTCATGTCATCCCCCCCCTCTTAGGTCCAAGAGGACTAGTTTACTCTAACTTAGACAAAGCAAACCTTTTTGTAGACTCACTGGAAGAGAGTTTCACCGAAATTCCGGATGTATACTCAGATGATCACATCGAAAAAGTTGAACGCACTGTTAGAAGATTCCTAAACAGAGACAACAATACCACTATTCCCACACTCACCTCTCCACTTGAAATTACCGAAATAATAATAAAACTCAAAAATAAAAAATCTCCAGGCCACGATAATATTAAAAATATCTGCTTAAAATCACTACCACATTAAGGTTTAACTTACTTAACAAAAATTTACAATAAATGCATTATGTATAATTACTTCCCTTCGGCTTGGAAACATGCTATAGTTACTCTTTTACCTAAACCAGGTAAAGACAATAGACTTCCTCTAAACTACAGACCCATCAGTCTCTTAAGCACCATTGCAAAAGTTTTTGAATAAATCCTCCTCACCAGATTACAGCATCACGCCAACATTAATAACATTATTCCATCCTTCCAACACGGATTTAGATTAAACACTTCCACTAACCACCAGTTACTTAGAGTATCCAATTACATAACACAGGGATTTAATGATAAGCACTACACTTGAGGTATCTTCCTTGATGTGGCTAAAGCCTTTGACCGTATGTGGCATGATGGACTCATTTACAAAATGATACATCTCAAATTTCCTGATCACCTAATAAGAATTATACACAGTTTTCTTGAAAATAGAACTTTCCAAGTCAAACTCCACAATATATATTCTAGATTTGGCAATATTCAAGCTTCTACCCCGCAGGGGGCAATAACTTCTCCTTTTCTCTATTCTGTCTTCACTAGTGACTTTCCTAATGATCCCAGAGTAAGCATCTGTCTATTTGCAGACGATTCTGCCATTTTAGCCCAAGACTCACATCCAAACTTAGTCCATCACAAACTTCAAAACTACCTAAACAAACTCGAAGACTGGCTCACATTATGGAGAATCTCCATCAATACTGATAAATCTGTAGCCATAATTTTTAGCAAAGGCCCTTTTAAAAATAAACTTCAAAAATTTGAACTCTTCGATAGAGAAATTAACTGGGGCGACAGCGCACAATACTTAGGAATCATCCTTGACAAAAAAACTTACCTACAAACCACACTTTCAAAACATCAAAAAGAAATTCAACCTCAGGCTCAACAAACTTAGAAGAATTATTCACAAAAACACTAACCTAATTCTCAAAAACAAAATACTAATTTATAAAACATACCTCCTACCAATTATCACATATGGTTGTGCTATTTGGGGCTCAGCCGCAGATAGTATCATAAATATATTACAAAAACTTCAATCTGGTGTGCTCAAAACACTCATCGGGGCAAATAGAACATTTAGTACCAGAATTCTTCACAACACATTGAAAATCGACCCGCTCAGAATCACGATAAAAAAACTGGCAGCAAATTTCCATAGCACCGTACAAAATCACACGAACCCTTCTATAACATCGCAATCTACATTTGCTGGGAGAGCGGTTAGATATAAATACCCACATGCAGCCACAAGAATACATGGTAGATTTAGATAGACCAAAAATAACCAAAAAAATCAAAAAATACAAAAAATCAAATACTATAGAAAAGTACAAAAACGTTTATCCTGTCTACCAAAGTATTATCTTTTTAATCTTTTTATTTCAAAAAAAAAAAAAAAAACCCCCACCAGATTTCAGTACCTCAACTGATATATGTGACGATCTAGGCAATAGCTCTGAGACCAAAGCAAGTCAGAAACGACTTGCTTTTATTTTGCATCTTATCCTGATCTCATTCATTTTTTTTTTTTTTTTTGGCTTTCAATCTGAACTCAAGCCCTTTAGCATATTATGCAGGGCCCGTTTATTTTTTCTTTCCGTCTAATTTTCAATTTCCAATATGCATCTTATTTACTCTCCCCACTGGTGATTTCAGCTTCTATTCCAATTCACTTTACTTTGAGATTGATTCTCTCGCCTCCTTTCTGTGGCTCCTCTGAGCTATTGAGCCTTTACCGTGTTTTTCCAAATATTCCACATCCTTCTTTGCATCCTCCTCCTCCACCAAGGAGTCGGCTGCTCTTTCTCCCTTCCTGTTCCGACTTCCCCCCTGCAAGGGGTTAGTTTTGGTTTTGTTTCGCTCGCTGACTTTAATAGCCTTTCTCCTCGCGACCCTCGGGTCTTCTCTCGGCGTTTGTTTCGCCTTTCTTTTAGTTTTTCTCGGAGTCCCGGTCTGACTTCCTTTTGGTAGCTAGATCGGAACTCCTTGATATTTTTCTTGATTGACTCCCACTTCACTCCTGCGCTTCGTTGTTTTTGTTTTTCGGGTGTTAACTCACCTCTTTTAAGCGTTAGCTTATTTTGATTCTTTTTTTACCTTTCTCTTATCCGGAGTAAAGAACCTCTCTTTTGAGGATTGGGACTCCGAAACAGGTATATCCAAAACGTACCCAAAAATGATTCAAGTGTTTTTTGAGAATTTTTAAGAATTTCACAATAATACAAATGAAATAATGATAAATATCAGACAACCCTAAGTAAAACAGTAAGATCTAATCTGTCAAAATGCTTGAAAATATTTGCTGCTAAAAAGCTCTCTAGATATTTGAGCCTGTGGCATTTCCAACAAATATTTATTGGAATTTGTGTTGCATGAAATTGATTATGAATTTCTATTACGGGATATTGATATAAATTGACTGTTTCAACTTTTGGATCTTACTATAATCTTAAATGCTCAGATCTACGAAAATAAAACGAGGGAAATATATAACAGGCAACAATTTCTCTTTTTCATTTGCCCGATGTCTCGTTTTTCCTACAGCTTCTTACTAATCGTAAATATTTGTTAAGTTTCGAAGTGCAATGATAAATTAATTGCAATCGTATTTCAGTGCATTTTTTTTGTGAAACAATTTACTTATTTTTTATTTATAAATGGGAGATAGAGAAGTGTTCGTATCTTCAAATTCCTACCCAAACTCAAGTAAGCGATGACACGTTTTTCTTCATCAAGTATCCAAAATCAATTCAAATAATGATTTGAACAAAAGTTATAATTTAATTAAAAAAATGTTGATTTACCTTAATCAGGTATTGATTTTAGATTACAATATTTAATGAATAATATTTGTGAATTATTATAGTAATGTTTATATTTTAAGAATATCTTAAATTAATATCTAGCTTAAATGTATGTGTATAATCGAGAGTTTCCTTAATCCCATTTAAAAATATTAAAAATTATAGATGCTTATTCAAATTTCTTATTTGGTTTAAAAAGTAATTTTAATCTAGTTCTTACGATATGCATTTATTAATATGAATAATATAAGCTTTATATCAAAAATCTTCAGAAAAGAATAAAATAACAATAAAAGTCTGAAGCTTTGTTTACTGCTTGAAGGTTACGCGAGTTTCCGCATTGGCTGCAGTCACGTGGACCGATTCAGTTTTCTGATTGGTTGGTTATAAAAAGGTCACGCAAAAACATGTACATGTACATGGGCAATCAGTAGAAGAACGAGAAAGCTTGGAGGATGTTGTAAGCGTCTTTGTTATCGTGATATGTTTATATTTCTTGTAAATAATGTATAGTCGTTTACAATAGATCATTTTTATGAACTGTGTTACTGAAGGAATTGGATTGTGTCTTCCATCGAAAGGGTAATTGCTTTGATTTGTTTTTGTTTCGGTATCATTTTGTTCGTTCACGATTTAAGGTGTGATTGTGACGTGGTGCATCGATTATCTCTAGGTTATGCTGATTTGCCCTGTATGTTATTCTAGGTGCTTTACATGCAGTTTGACTTTGTCTTATACAAAGTATTTAATGTCTGATCAGAAATTTTAAAGGGAAAAAACTGACTGATTGATTCTTTGTCAAACAGAATCTGACGCGAGGAAGAAAGCCATTGCAATAGTTGACCTTAATTCGAGCGGAGTAGATCACTTCTTGATCAAGATGATGGAAACCATTGACGGAGGCTCTAATTATATGAAAATCGTTCAGCATAGTGTTCATCTGAATTTGAATTCTGCACTCTGTAGTTTGGTGACACCGCCTCGTCGCACAATGAAAAATAAGAAACGGATGTCTACGCCAATCGATACACCGTTGCTGAATTTCCAGACGCCTCCGCCCGTCAAGGCACCTGAGAATCTGAGCAAATCACTTCCAAAAGGTTCTGTGACCCGGAATAGTCCGTCCAGATTGTCACCCAGTCAGCTTGATGGGAACGGATTCTATGCTGGTGCCAAGTTTGGAGAAAGGCCACCCCCTACTGAGTTACCGAAACCCCCCAACCACTGGGTGAGCGTGGGAGAGAACAAAAACAGGGGATCAAATGAACAGAGCTGCATTGAAATGACTAACAATTTGAAAGTACTGTTAAAAGTTCAATCATAAAAATGCATGTGCCACTTCATCTGGATATTCGTTTTACATTTCATGCTTGGGGTTGGATTAATTTTTAAAAATTTAATTATGTGAAAGTATTAGTTGCATTTATTTTTCTTAAAAAAAGTTGATTGTCGTTTTTGTAAAAAATGTTAAAAATTAATTTACAATAAATGTTTATAAATTCTATTTCTTGGTTTTAAAATTAAAATTTTTTCCATAATTTTGTTTGGAAGATATCATTTGTTTTAAAAGTTTATTTGATAAATGTGATTAAGTAAAAAATTAAATGTGGTTCTCAATATATATATCTATCAATATTCTTAAGTGTGAATTTATAATAAAATATTTAAAAAAAAGTACAAAAAAAAATTTTTAGATTTTTTCCCTTGAAAGATTTATACATATAATAAATTATAAATGTATTAATTCAACTCCAACCCTAAGCATTTTACTTAATGGATCTTAATATATATGATTAGTGTGTACGTTTTGAGTATTTCTATAAACAAGGCTTGGATATAACATTCTGTCATGTTTAACAAATCATATTTTTGTAGTAAATGTGTTTGGTGTCAAATAGTGGTTTTTTGTCCCTGGTATTTGAATTCTTAAAAACTCTTCATTGTGCAGTTCCCAGTGATTTTTTTTTAAAAAAAATTATTGATGTTTGAAGCTTTCTAAAGTACTGATTGTATGTATATTTTCAATTAGGCTCCCTCCCCCTTATCGATGTTAGTTGGGCATTTTGTATAGTAATATAAACATTCGGAACAGGCTAGATTTTTGTGATAACATTAAAAAGTCTGTAACAGAACTAGTTGGCTGAGTTCCTAAATTATTAGAATGTAAACTCTTCTTGTTGCAGACTTTTTATAAAAAAATATTCATATCTGTTCTGATGGAGTTTATTACTGGAGTAATTCATTGTAGTTGGCATCTTCCATTTAAAATTCTAAATTATACACATTTAACTGTTAACAATTAAAAATAATATTTTGTGACTTTTCATGTTATAATGTACAAAATTTTAAATATCGAACAAAAAAAACATCCTCAATGTCTGCAAATTTTTCGGACATGTTTCATATGCTAACATTTTACAGATATGAAACATTCTTAAGACTTTTCTATTTATCCCTGCATTAATTACCTTAAATTTAACTGCTGTTAAATGCAATTTTAAATATTTGTTAAATACTGTGCATTGTGGCTGCTTATTGTATATTCATAGCAAATTGTAAATTTTTTGTATTATATGTGCTATTTATCATGTTCAGGTGTATATAACATTGAATCATCATTCATAAATTGTATAATATTCATTATCATTTTGAGAATATATTGGATGCATATTGGTTCCCCAAATGGGAAAAAAATATATTTATGAGTGAGACACTGCACATTTAAGTAAATTTACTTTGCAAGAACTAGTTATTTTAATTTTTACAGTATTGTGTAATTAAACATATAACAGTTTATTATGAAGTATAAAATTTATTAAAATATTCAAAATAAAGTAATCTAATTGAGGAAATCAAAAGATGTTTTTGAATGTTTGGTAAGGTGGATATATTTTTTCCCTTATAATAATTTCCTAAAATAAACATAAGATTTGTTCTTGTAAGTTTTATTTAAAATTTGTAGTTAATATTAATCAATATATATAAATTTAATTATAATTCTTAAACATGACTGTCTATTTTAACTCTTAATAACCGTTATTTTCATATCTAATGGTGTTCATTCTAGGCAGCTGTATTTAGAATGTAGGAATAGCACTTGGTGTATCTTCATGCTTATTTGTTTTATTTACGTAATTTTTAAAATTTCTTTTAAAAACCTTTATAAACCTTCCTCTTCCCCCAAATTTAATTCTATAATATGCAAAATTGTGTCTTATTGATTTTTTAAAAACTCCTGATTGGATCTTATTTGTCTGTCGCTAAGGGTAAAAAGGAGTATTTTTTTTAAAAAAAATTATGATGGAAATAAAATGAATAAATTTTTGTTTCAGATTATATTTTTATTGGTGAATGGAATACTAATTTTTAAGTGGGTGGGTTGTAGGTGGAAGATCTAATTTTTAAATTTTTTTTTTTTATGTGAAGTTATTTTTGAAAATTTTAATGTTTACTACAATATATGATTGGTTTGAACATGGCAGAATTTTATAATGTGATACAAAAGCATTTTGTTTAAATTTTTCATTGTAGATTTGTAAACCATGTGCCTGTTTGAAATGTTCATGGCTTAAATGTTATAAATTTTTTCATTAGTAAAGCTTCTTTGAAGCAAAAAAAAAATTATAAGTGAAGTCATATTTTTCCTTTTTTAAATCTATATATCCAAGCCTTGTTAAATTAAGACATATTTTTGAATTGTTGTATTCAAACTACTTTTATGGACAGTTGCAATAGTTTTACAAGTTGAATCCAGTTAAATTCAAAAATATGTCAGCCTTCTTTGTTTCTCACCTAATATGAAAGCTTCAGAATTGTCAAAAGAAATCTCACATTACCATGTTTTTATTGTGACAAATTGAACAGTTCAAATTTTATAATTGTGTTTAAAATTTGGACTATGACATAGATAAAAAAAAATTTAAAAAAAAAAAAAAATCCAAAAAAGTAAAACTTTAGTCTGAAATATAATTTTTAATGAAACATTTTTAATTCCAAGAGACTATTGGAATTATTAATGTAAAAATGTTTTGTAATGTCTTATTATTTTAATTAAAATTGCATTAACTGCAGAGGATTTGTATTCTCATATTAAAAATTTAATTGCTCATTTTATGTCTGAAAAAAGCAATTACATTTCAGAATATAAATTAGTGAAATAAGGATTTATTATTGTAAAGTAAAAAAAAAATTATATTATCATTTGTTTACATTCCTTTAATTTGCTCTTATGATAATTTTATTTCTGTTTTTTTTTTCCCTCTGAAGAATTTCAATAATATTTATATTTTTTTTATATGATTTGAATGTATTCTATGGAACATGATGTATTGTCTGAAAATAACAGTTCCTATTCCATGTATATACACATTTTTATGTTTTTAGTTTGTTCTCTGAATTATGTTTGTTTGTGAATTCATATTCTCAAGTTTTTTTTTTTTTTTTAAAAAGATAGAATTAGTTTTATATTCATTGTACCGACCTGCATAGGCCCAAAGATAATCTTGAATAAGGGTAATTGTTGCGATTTCTTGAATTAAGCTAGTTCAGCAGTTTTTAATATTTTAGGTGCCTGGTTATATATTTCTAAGATGATAAATTAAAAATGTAGAATAAAATACAATAATTATGATTTGCATATTTTATTGCTCACACTTATGGTTGACACAAATTTAGAATTTTATCCCTAAAGAATGAAAAACGCTGAATTCGAAATAAAATATTTTTATTATCTTTTTTTATTTGATTGAATTAATATTGATTGGAAAGTACAATTAGATGATCTTATTAAAAAAACTATTCTAAATTGCATAGTAAAGTATTTTTTCTAATTATGATAGTTATTATAATTGGTTTAATTATTCACAGTTATTTTTGGAAATTTTGATTTTTTTTTCAAGGCTTTTGGTTATATAAACGAATTTGGATGAAATTAAGGATTTACATTGCTTTGATTAAATTAGGAACCTGATCTAGAGATATTTTATATGTGCTGGGCTATAAAAAATCAGGTCCATGTAGAAGTGTTGTGGATTTTCTGCTGAAAATATTCTATTTCGAAAAATAAAAATTCCAAGTTGCAATATTAAAAGCATCTTTAATGTGAGGTTTTTCTTGATGAGAAGTTCAATTTTTTTTAAAGTATGAAGTAAAAATTTTTTATTTCTTAACTGACCAAATTCTTTTTTAAAAAATAAAAAAATATTTAAAAAAAAAAAAATTATTATTTTTCTTTTTTTTACTGACAGTTCTGAAGCTTTAATTTAGATAAATGTTATATTATAAATATACATAACTATAAGTGTAATGTGTGCAAAATAATGTATTTTTAATCCCTGTGAAAAGTTGAGAAATGATATATGTTGTGTTTTGAATTTTTAGTTTTATTTCTCGTGAATGGATTATCTTTTGAGAATTTTTTTCTTCTCAAAATGAAATCTGCTTCATATGCCTATAGTATCATTTTGCCTCATCGTTATCGTGTTAGTGCCCCTTGTTGGCTTGCTTTCATCTAGTCACGAAGACATTTTTCCTGAACCATTTAAATGTTGTGGAATATATTTTTTATCAGCTTTTGTAATTGGTGCCAGCATGAGAGGATTTAGCTGTGATATTCATCTTTTTCTCTCTGTATGGAACAAAGTCAAAATCCTTAACGTCAGCTGCCGATAGAATGGATCTCCATGGCAACTTATCCATAGCCATTCCAAAAGGAGAAGGACTGGTCATCTGGGACTGATTCTTGGTCTGTGATTGCAGCAGCCCTTTTAAAATATCTGCTTGCAACATTCCACAATTCATATACATTGTCACTCAACGCACATGTCGGAAATGTTTTTAACATGTGGTCTGTTGTGATCTCAAGTCTTGCGGTGCTGATAACTAAATCAAAGTGCTTTGTGACCTGCTGTAAGGAGGAAAGACTCAATTATGTATGCCATCAAGAGACACTAACTTCAATATTTTGTTCAAACAGTTAAAAGTTTTTAACTGTCAGCCATTAATTCTGTATTAGTACTATAGATTCCTCGCCAAAGACTGAATGTTTTCCCTGTGTGTATTCACTCTGTACTTTTTTGTCTATTTTTAAAATTTTATTTTTGGGGTCTGAACTTTTAAGACCTAACTATTGATTATTATATCATATCATATAAATAGTCATGTAATGAGGATATAATTGCTTACCCGGTTATAACAAATTATTTTAGTATTAATTTTGTAAAAAAAAAATAATGGTCATTAAAAGGAAGTAACACATAAAATATCTTGAACAATTAGTAATTTTTTAAAAGAAATTTTCTTGCATAATTTTTTATGGTTGGGAATAATGTTACAAGTGTTCGATGTAATAAATCAAGATAAATAGTCCTTTTTTGGGGCTGTGGGTTGACAAATTTCATTCATTCTTTTTAGTATTAGATTTTTAAAGATGTTATTATCTGATCATAACATCCATCATCCTTTGCCAGAAACGGGCTACAATGAGCCTCTTGGTCGAGGTGATACCCCCATCAATGATGGTTAATAAAGGGCAATTCATCAATGTTAACATTTCGGATTTTAGAATTTTTCTAATATATTTTGTTAATGAATTGCCCTTGGGGACCCGACTAAACCACGGCAGAATTTTATCTACTTGTTTTTTTATTAATTGATCTATTTTGAAATCTTTTGCTTGGAAGATGTGATTAATTGTATTTCTTCCATTCAAATTTAAAAAAAAACATATTTTGTTATTAATAACAAAATATCCAGGATAATTTATCATTAAAGACTTAATAAAAATATATATATGCTAGTCTAATTAACATGTGTTTCTACGTAAAAGGAATATTTAATCTTCATAAAAGGATTACTTAATAGTGCCAAAATTTTTTTTTTTAAGTACAATTAAACAATTTCAGAAGTATACTATATAATTCATTCAAATAACTGTAAAAGTTAATTAGAGGATAATCAAGGGAAAATATAATATAGAGCCTAAGATCTAGTTTAAAACTGTGATTCAATTTTGATGAGATAATAACATCAATTTTGATAAAAGCAATTGACAAGAGTAATTGTAAATTTAATCTTAAAAAAATTTATAGTGGGAATCTGTTCAGATAAGATTCAATTTTAATAATACATCTTTTGGTGCTTTAATTTCTTGAAATGTTAACCTTATTTTTTTATCAAAACTTTGTCAGTTTGCACTCTTTTTGGTGCAAAAACAATCTCTTGAAATTGCTCAATTCTTAAAATTTCACCATAATTCTAAATAACTTGTTTGTGTTTATCACATTTCAAAAGTTATGCGGTATACATTTTTAATCTAACAATCAATCAATATATATTTTTGAGGAGAAATGCAATTCTTTCGAATGTTTGAAGAAAAAGATTTGTGATATTGTCTATAATACTATAATTTCATTGTACTTTCTGTTTTTATTAGTTATAAGATTTTTTAAATAAAGTTGATTTTTTGCAACTGTATATTATACTTCTTTTATTTCATATATGTTTGTGAAAATTTATATTTTGTTGGTTAAGATTTTTAGAAAACGTTTTTAATATTTTTACTATTTCTGGATGATATATTATCCTTTGGATATATGGGGTTTGTCCAATAAGTACTGGAACTAAAGTATGAAGAAGAAACTTATTGAAGATACAGCAAGTTAATTTTTTTTTTGAAATATGACTTTACTGCATCAATACAATGCTTCCAGTACTTTTTTCAGTTTTTCATACATACCCAGTAAGATGACAATTGTGAGGTTGTTCCACTTTCATTGCATCAATCATTCCAAATCAAAGTCCTTTCAAGCCTTTTTTAAAACCCGTGGGAGCAAAAAGAAACCAGATCTTGATTATAAGGTGGATGGGACAATGTTGCAATGTTTAGTTGGTACTTCCATCGTAATTTGCAACATGTGACTGGCTGAATTGTGATAGAGCATTCAAGTATTGTCGATTTTCTTCGAATGCTGTGAACCTTAACTGTCAAGTGTTCAAATACTTCTGCTTAAAATTAACTATGGAGAAGATGAACTTCAACATCTTTCCTGCCATCTTTGATTTTTTTGTGTCACTCCATAGCACTTGCTCGGGACACACACTCTTCTCTTTTTTTTTTTTAAGTCTTTGTTTGCCTAACAGATCATATCGAAAGTCTCCGTAGTAGATTTATTCAGTTTAATTCAAAATTTGATGGCACAATGCTGCTTGATGGTTCACGGTATTTTCATTTGAAATGAAAGAAACAGACTTTCACTTTGGACTAGATCGACGTACTCCAACGTCTCAGAGACAATTGATATGTCTCCTAATCAGCTTACACCACATTCCTAGCTACCCCATTCCACTCATAAAGACTAACTTCCCTACACTCTTTTCCTTTGCTGGGGAAAACAATCCCAGCCCCTATATTTATTGGACAAACCCTGTATGTTGTGATGGATTATATTTTATGTGCGTATAAGGGTACAAATCTAGTTCAAATGTTTGATACATTTATTTTGTTTTGAGTGTGTGTTGAAATATGTAATAAAGTAATTTTTATTGAAGCCCATTTATCTTTGTATGTAGTTATTTTAAATCAGTTTGATATTGGAGTTAAATTGTTCTAGACTAGTGTACCTGATATTGTCATTTGTTAAAATATCCATGGAATCAATTCAAATCGATATATAAGCAGGTCAATTGGCAGAGTCTTATTTTAAGAACGATAGATTTTGATTGTAAAATTATCTTTGTAAATTATTCAAACATTGAAAAATGTGCAGAAATGAATACAAATGATCTTTTGTATTAAACTTCATCCTTATACATCTCGTGAACTATACAGCAGTTAAACCTGTAACACATGAATAGCCAATCAAGAAAACTTACAATAATACTTTTATTTTAGATCAGGATGGCCTATTTTTTGCATACCATGTGCCAATTTTTTGACTGACGGGTTCAGATGCTGAGATGGCGAGTTATATTAACTAATAATTCGAAATAAAAACCAACGTTTTTATATGGTGGCAAAGTTTATTAAAATATTAGTTTAAACTGGTCGCAAATATCTAAATATAGCATTGTTAGGCAAATAAGAACGGTTCCCAAAATTTCAGAGCTCTAGCTTGATGGGAAGTTGGTTAAATTAACAGACAATTTGATGACAAACTGATACATTTATTTACAGACACACACCAAGTGAAATACATTACAACGTTAAAACTAACTAAAATTAATTAATTAATCCGGTGAATTAAATGGTTGGAATACAGTTTAGTCAAACCACTCTTGGAGACAGGAATTATTTGGCGGTATTTTGCCAAATGTTGCTAAATTGGTCCGCGAAGCGGACTTAACATTCAGCCAAAAAAAAAAAAAAAAAAAAAAATCGCCAAGTTTGGCAATTATTCCAATTGCGCCAAGTGATTGGGCTAAACTGCATTATTTAAAAAAATATGAGTTAAAACTGGTCGCAAACGTCTAAATATTGCATTGTTAGGCGAGTACGAACGATTCCCAAAATTTCAAAGCTCTAGCTTGATGGGAAGTTGGTTAAATTAACGATCGAAAATTTGATGACCCACACACACACCAAGTGAAATTCAGAAAAATGTTGTAAAAAGGCCAAACAAAATAGCTGTTGTCAAATAATAGGGTTCTTTAATCAGATAGTACATTTTTCTTTTTAAAAAATTAGAAACAGCATTTTTCGACATTCCAAATCTATTTGAAAACTTCTCTCTAGAAAGCCAGTGCATTTCACAATGAAGATTAAGATCTTAATATTCCATAGCTAACAGTTCTCAATATTCTCGGAATTCTTGTCTATTTAATGCTCCTGCCTTAATTTTATTCATACATTTCACAACTGGTAACATGACGTTGCAAATTTTAAAATTTTGGCTCACAGTGCCTCTTATTGTATAATGTAATGTTATTTTAGAAAAGGCCATTAGAAAAATTTTCAAGCAAAGTTACAGTTCCTTTGATTTTATCTGTTATCGATAAAACTCTGTCAGTACACACACTGATGAGTTTTCTATAATTTACTTTTAGATTTTCTGGACCTGATTTCACTTTTTCAAATATGTCCAATCTATTTGACTTCAGACTGGCAAGTTCTTTAAAAATATTAAATTATCATCAATTCATTTTTTAAAAACGTTTAAGTGTGCAACATCAGATATGTCCATTGATTCATCCAAAGCTAGACGAAAGAAAGTACAAGAATGGACTATGTCTTCAATTAAGAGGATACATCCTGAGAGTTCCTCGATATGTCTTCTGTCTAGATTGATGTAGCAATGTCGTCTGTTTTCCTTTCCAAAGTGGCGTGCAAATATTCGGAAATAAAGCTGAACAATTTCTCTCCTAATCAGAATTTTTTTTTGTCTCTTGTGCTAAAGCAATTTATATGATGCTTTTGTCATAGAGTTCTCGCAACTTACTTTAGCAAGTATATTTTGTCTTCTCATTTCTTCCTTTTTTTTAAATCACATATTCTTTTCACAACTCAGACCCAAGAACAAATTTCGTTTTTCATTCTGTGTTCGTATGATGCTGTTTCGTAACATTGTCTATCAAGATCTTATCTTCTATTATGTGAAAAAGTATTTTCACACACAATGCAAAACGTTTTCCTGATGAATTTTCTATCAATAATAACTCGCTTTCCCACTGTTCATCAAATTCACGCCTACTATCAATATCTGCTCTTCTTTTAGTCATTTTATTTTGCACTGTAATGAATAAAAGGAGTTTAAAGAAACAGATAAATGCAAAGCTCTAAAAAATGTTGAAAAAGGACAAATAGATCAGTCACATCGTATCAGACCAAATAAAATATTTGGGGGGAAAAAACCGCTCTATCAAAAACTCTGCTTCAAAATTCGTCACGTCGATGGTCTATCAATACTGACTGAAGCGCCACTTGTAATCATCCTATGTACCACGGTTTGGCTATCCCTGTATTAGATATTTCCGAAATGAAAATAACGTTCACAATCTCAAGTGTTTTCTAACTTTTTCACCCATCCGATACTCTTCCCCGTGCTTGGATGGGTAGGAGAGGGGGGGGGGGGGGCGCCAACTCAGGCATTGTCCTCGTCACTTGACTGTGGTTCAAAATTACGAGGTCCGTCGCCAATATCCCTCGAGTTGCATCTAGTGCAACGTTAATGAAAACTAAAACTAAAGTGCTTGAATGGGACATAATCTATAAAATTGCGGAAAATGATTTAAAATAAACCTATAAATAAATTTTTATATCAATAACATCAATTCTGCCTTACATTATTTATGTACTGGAATATATGAGCGTTCTCGAATGAGTTGTCCTGTGTTTCATAAAATCATCATTCTGTCTATTTAATTCTGTTTTCAATTTGACTTCGTCGGGGAAAAATCCTCTCCACAATTTATTTACAGTTTTATATTATTCAGATTTTAACTATCGCATCTTGCATAAAATTATTATGAAATTTTTTTCCTGTGAGAGTGAAAATCAAATCCAACTCGGGGGATAACAAATGACACTTTATTCTTAAGTCTTCTGTACAACAAAGCAGCACTTGCACAGTTTAGTGACACAGGAACAAAGCACATTTTTAAGGCAGTCACGATTATTTCAGCTCACCAACTTAATACTCCTCACTGCGGACAGGCAGTAATATTCTTCACTTCCAAGGCAGAATTCGACAATTTCCGGCAATTACACTGTTTCTACACAAATTCATCCGGTACGCTTCACTTCAAGTGGCGTTCTGTCCATCACCAAAGACAGTTCCGCTAGATTCAGGCCGAATCTCCGGCAGATCCTCCACGCTATCCAGTCTACAAAGCAGACTCCATAGGCAAAACTGATTCCATACAAAGACTGATTCATTCCTCGATTGTAGCTCTACACGTATTACCTTTTCCAGCCAGGCGTGACGTTACATGGAAAAGTTCATGAAAAGTCTGTTCCTTCCTCGTCGCTATTTCGTCTAGGTTTCAACACTTTCGAGATCTTTCCATTGGTCGCCAAGTTTCTTGCCAAGGCTGAGGGATCATTACTTAAGCTTTCTTTTGCTGACTGATGATATCTCTACAAATGCATATTTTTCTTCACAAGAGGAGCGCCATCTTTTGTCCGTAACAGTATTTTATCTGTCATTTGTTTTTTACCCTATTTTTTCTTAGTGTGATTTTAAAAATACTTTTTTTCTATTTATAACAAATGTTGGCGCACTTGCGCCGTTAACCCTCACTGTCATTCAAATAAGGATAATTCATATGAAAGAAACTAAACTGTATTTGTCTCTGATATTCACGATTTTATGGATATTATTTCAGAAGTATGAAATGACCAAAACGTAAATTTTAAAAATTTTCAGGAAAGAAATGGTACGGAAAATGATTAAAATTCGATCAGAAGTTTAAGTTATCGATGTTTTTCGATGCGATTGTTAAAAGTTGACATGTCGTTCAAATCTGGACCCTGGTATTGACAATGTAAGACATTCATAAATTATAGAACAAAATTATTTGATATACTCTCGCAAGCTCTCTTTGATGAAATTCTACTTGGCGAAATCTGCAAATGAACGCTCTATTACATAACCTTTTACTTTCTTTTCATATTCGTTTTTGATTAATCTTAATAAAATGATTGTTGAAGGCTAGATTTTCTTTTTTTTTTTCAGTTTATAAGAATTTTTTAGAACTTGCTTTCCTGCCAACATTATTTATTGATTTGAATTCTCATCAAAGATATCCCATTTACATTGGATTATCAGTTTCACTGAGTTAATAATAAATAAACACTGATTTATAAGGTAAGGAATTGAATATTACTTTTAATTTATGTATGTTGGGTGTTTCATACTTACCTTTTCAATCAAATGATAAATAAGAGTAAGAAAACTGAATTCTGAGTGTTTGTTACAACTGTTAATTCTCGACCTTCGAATTGAGGCTAGTTAAATTTTCTTGAGTTTAGTTTTAATTAGTGGTGTTGACGTAGGTGGGGCAGCTCAGGTGTTTTGCTAGTGACTCGTTCGAGGCTCAAAATTACAAGTTTGTCGCCAATAGTTCTTCGTTGCTTCTAAGGGGAGCGTCGATAAAACAATCAATCTGTTTTTCCTAATTTTCATCCCATTTTTCGGTTCCTCATTATTTATCTATGAAAAAGATCGAAAGTTAAATAAATGAACGTTTGTGTAAAAAATGTCCGTCCGTCAAATTGCCAATTTATTTAGTCACCCTGGTACCTAAATCTACAGTCTGTCATTAACAAGTAAGCAAATTTCCTGTTTATCGTTGCATAAGGCGAACACTATTGCTCGAAGCACATCGTAGAGAGGTGCGACTCTTTTGGGCTGAAAAACACATGCATTGGAAAGATCAATAGTTTTTCTTCAGCGATGAAAAGCAATTCAATATGGGTGTCCTAGCTGATTAGGCCTGTTATTTGCATGACCTCCGACGCGAACTTCTTTCTTTGTTTAGTGGTCAACTAAGAAGGTCGTTCTGTCACTGTGCGAAGCACGCTCTGTTTCAAACGCTTGGATCCGTACCCCTACATCAACTAAGATATGACTTTTCGGCTCTGGTCGTTTTTCTCCAAAAAGATTGGGGGATGTCTAACTATCCTGTGTCCTTTGGAGAAGGAGAGAGTTAATGGCCTTGATGCTGCAGCGTTGTTTCGAACCCTGGTCCAGTGGATCTGAAGGAAAGTTGACCGGTCGCATTTTGCTGTGCCTCTACCAACAAGGCTGAAAAGACGTCTCATTTGGCTAGAAAAATAAGGCGTTTTTAACTTCTGGCGCTGTTGTAGAAGAGAGTCGCTGCATATTCCCCCTCTAGTATCATCGTGATGATACGAAGAAAAACATTAGTTTGTATAGAAGGGTTTTTTTTTTGATTTTTCCCCCAGCCATTACTGCAATTGACCTACACCCCCCTCCCTGTTGAATTTAGTTTTGTTTGGGACAGTTTTTCCATTTTGAGTCATCGGCTGTCTCGTGTTGAGTGGCGGGTCTCGTCGACACGTGCACCAGAGCCAGAATATCACTAGTCGTGATTTGTTTGGGTTTGTTTCAGACATACAGAGGTAAGTGTTTTGCTTCAGGGGCATATGCAGTCAGTAGGTATAGACTGTGCTGCCATCTAGTGTTCCAAGTTCTGAATCACCACTTCAGCTCTGGACGAAACATCAGGGGATGTTATTCAACCCAGTGCGCTGTGGAGGGGGAGAGAGTGAGTTGACCTTGGGTGCCGCTGCTGTTTCGTATTGAAGGTTTATTTAAAGCTCCTAGCCCAAATGGGCCTTAATATCCAATCTGAGTTGAACCTGAATTTAATATTTTCTTATACCCTTTTTTATAATGGATGTTTGCACAAAATGAAAATAAAGTTGATACATATTAACGAAACATTAATTTAAGTATTTAGTGAGAATATATATAAGTTAAAGAAAATTTAGAAATTACAGTGTAGAATCTAGGTGAGCTAGGGTGGGTGGGATTCAGGTGTAGGCACTTGTCCAGTCAGGGAGCTTCTACTCGTAACACTGAAGTTGGTTCTATGATGATCAGGGGAAAGGTTTCTTCTATCTCTAAGAAGCAGAAGGAGCTCTCCTATTGGTTGTTGAGTTCTTGAGTTAAGGAGATTGCAGTTTTTAGGTTAAACCTGCTCGTGTTCGATAAATTCTGGTGTAATTATTAATTTCTTGAATTGATGGGTTTTGGTGGTTAAATAAATTACTATTGAATTTTTCTGTTATTAGATTGTTGTAAGTTTGTAGTTTAGGTATTTTTAGAGAATCTCTGATGTGTCTTCATTTCGCACGAACCATCTGGCTCGTGCGATCATTCTTATTATATTATTTTGAAGGATTTCTAATTTGTTATGATGAATTTGAGTGGCCTGATTCAAGACTGGACAAGCGTAGGCAATGATTTGTTGCAGATACAGTGCATAGACAAGCAATTTATTCTTAATTGGTAAAGTTGAATTCCGACGAATTAATGGGATTAATTTATTCGCGGCAAGTCGGAATTTTTCCTGAAGTTGTGTTATGTGTTGTTTGAAAGTGAAATTTTTTTAATCTAGAACGATACCAAGATATTTGGCAGTTTGAGACCAGGGGATCTGTATATTTTCATTGAAAATTTGTGGTGTAATTATTCTGTTTGACTTAGTAAAGAAGACGGCCTCCATTTTTGAAACGTTCAGTGCAATTTTCCATTTAGAGAACCAGTCTTCTTAACTTCAGATGTGTCTGTTAATATGGTGCGCAATGACTTTGCAGTTCCTGTGTTTAGCAAGTATCGCTGTATCGTCTGCGTACATGCTGAGAATTGTGTCGTTGTGTCTGGGTATATCGTTCACGAAAATTTGGAATAAGGTTGGCCCAAGATACGAACCCTGAGGAATTCCTGAGTTTATGTTTCTATAATTTGAGTATGTGGAATTAATTTTGACCACAAAATTTCTATTATGCAGGTATGATTTTATAAGAGTAATTAGGTATGGTGGGATATTATATTTAATAAGTTTGTAGATTAAACCTTCATGCCAGACTCGGTCAAAAGCTTTCTGTATATCCAGGAAAACAGCTCCAGTTTCCCCCCATATTCTTGACCTTTTTTGATGAAGTTTATGACTCTGGATAGCTGGTGGGTGGTTGAGAGTTGTGGCATGAAACCATGTTGCTCTGGTATGATGATATTATTTTCGTATAGATATTTTGTTAATCTATTTAGGATAATTATTTCGGCTAATTTTCCATGAATCGGGATTAGAGAGATAGGTCTGTAGTTTTCTGCTATTATTGGGTCTTTTCCTGGTTTTAATATTGGTACAACTGACGCTGTTTTCCATTTACTTGGAAAGTGACCTAAGTCAAGCATGTGGTTTAAAATGTTATTGATTAGCAAGATAGTTGGGGTTGGAAGATTTTTGAGCATTTTATTAGTTATACCGTCCATACTAGGCGATTTATTGATTTTGAACCATGGTTCAGTGGATCGGAAAGAAAGTTGACCGGTCGCATTTTGCTGTGCCTCTACCAACAAGGCTGAAAAGACTTCTCATCTGACTCATTAAGTAAGGCGTTTTTAACTTCTAGCGTTGTAGAAGAGAGTCGCTGCAACTTATACAAAATCAAATTACTTTTATACGTTGGCCAGCTTAACGCGTTTGGAGGAGCATTAAAACAAAATGTTTATACTCATGGACACAAATTTTTAACTTTGTCGTCAAATAGACAAGTGTCGGTTTTCCTAAAAACCTGATTTTTTTTGTTGTTGCAAACCTTAGTTCAAAGCATGCCTAATCTGGTGTTCAAATTAATTAGAAACAAAGGTTTCAAAATTTGAACAACAATGGATAAAACTCGTATTTGATCATATATTTTGGAGACAGTGTATTTTTCATTTTAATTTCTCCTCTAAAAATTGTGAATTTCATATGATGTATGAAACTCGCAATATTTGATAATAAATTGCTATTGGGGTTTTCTACGTTGATTATTTTTCTTCTGTTCAGTAATTTTCATCCGTTAATCTACTCTTATCCGTCGGTTATGTAATTTTGGCGACTTTATCGCCAAAAATGATATGACCGACGCCAAACGGAATATATTTTTTATATGTATACTGTGTATTGTCACCAAATAAGTTTGCTTTGTGAGATTTGCGCGTGCGAAATGTAAAAATACCAAATAATTTAATATTGAAGCGCTGAAGGAGGATTGGCAAGATTTTAGCGAAGGGGCTCTTTATGGGAAATTTCGTACATGTCAAAAATAGGATACTTACATAATTATCGATAGATATAAATGAGTTTGGAACCCCACGGTTGATGAAAATGTAATTTAGCTCCAAAACTTAGTAGGATTTTGAAAAGTACTAAAATGGCGACTTCTTACGAAGTAGCGCACACGCAAGACAATCTTCGTTTACTGGAGAACCTCGCTACATGCATGAATGAACTGAAGACGCTATGACATACATAAGACATTTTGGACATCCATACTTGCACGACTTTTTTTAGGATTGCATTCTGTTGACACCCTAAATGTTAGGAAATCAAAGATCGCTTGAGGCAGGTACACAAATCTTATGATAGACACTATGTCATTGCAAGGGTATTTCATTTGAAAGTTACGTACGTGATGAATTTTCTGGCAAAAGGTTGTATCTTTGGCAATACTAGGTGTAACATGTATACGGTGGAAAGAAAGTAGTAAGCAGCGTAGTACGCGGGATGGAAGTGACGTCATACTCCCCCCCTTCTGGCCGCGTTGGTCTGGATATACTGATAAGGTTATCATGTGTACTTAAGGTTATAAGGTTATCACGTGAGGGACCCCACCTCGTTATCTTTAGGATTATTATTTATGGAGCGATATGCTCGTTGTGTTGATATATAAGATCTATTCTAGGTAAATGAATATAATTGGAATAAATGAATTAAAAGTATTTTTACTCGATAATTAAAAGTATTTTTACTGAGCATAAATTAAAAGATTTTTTTTATACGAGTTAGAATGAATGTATTTTGAATAAATGATTCTTTCCGCGCAAAGTTGTTCAATTGGATATTACTATTTTATCCACTCTTTTTTTTGTTTGAAGGAACTGAATTAATATATTTTGACGGAATGAGTTGAAAACAATTTTTTTCTTATTATGTCTTACGTAAAGTTACTTCTACTTGAATAAGTATTAACTAGATGAAGTTGAAAACTCTTATATATGCGTACATTGTATGGTATCGAAATGATTATTATTTTTACAACTGAAAAGAAAATATTTTTTAAAACTATGGGTTATATATTTTATTTTATTTATTTATTTTGTAATTTTACCTCCTTGCTTAAACATTATTAATGTATGTATCTTAACATTTTAAGAAAATCCAAATGAATAGACTATAAGAAAAACACTTTTATATGAATAGGAAATGAAATTTAACAGCTGTTTCTTACCCATTGAGTTTAAACAATTGCGTTTTAGTACGAAATTATAAAAATATTCAGTAGGCTTACTTTTTCTTCTATGCATATATCGTTTTTAACAGCAATTTTGGTTAGTTCAATGAATTAATATATTCTGATTGATTTGTGTTTAGTATAAAAAACCTTAAATTACGAAATAATTACATTTGATCATAAGTAAGTTTATGGGAAAAAATTATTTTTACCGTTAATATTTGAAAATATCAAGTTAGAATTTTTACATTGCTATTCTAACAAATATTGTATGTTATCTGAATAGGAAAACGAGTTGAACCTCTTTTGAATATAAAATTCTAGAAATATTTAGTAGATTTATTTTTAAAATGATTTTACAACGATTTTTTTTACTGTAATAATTATTTAATGATTACTTCTTGAATTATTTTTCTGTGACACACACACACATATTTAGCTTTTACGAAAACTCATTTCTTTAAAGTCTAACAATCTTGTTTAATATTCAACAATTTTATTTTTCTTACTGTAATAGCTCAAGTTAATTTTTTGTTTCATGTATGCATTCTTTTTCTAACAACGTCTAGTTAAATGAGTTAACTGAATAAATTTAGATCGAATTGTTAAGTATAAAAAACCTTAACGTATAAGTTTATTGAAAATATACTGTTGATATTTGAAAACATTTTAATTTAGAGTTTCTACGTTTCTTATCTCATTTTCTTGATTGTATTTGCTTCGAAATTCTAGGAAACATCTGAGTACCGATAAATGCGGTGCCGATAGCCTGTGCCCCCTTATCTAGTGTATATTGTCAAAGAAGGATTTCATTTCTGAGGGTTATGTTGATTTTTTTTAATGGAGGATTATATGGGGGATTTACTGGGGTGAAATATCTTATCACTGTATACAACGAAAGTTTACTGATTTGTGGAATCGGGATTTCCAAGGGTTATGTTGGTTTAACTGTGAGAATATTTTATTGTAATAATTATTTAATGATCACTTCTTGAATTATTTTTTTGTGACACACACACACATATATTTAGCTTTTTCGAAAACTCACTTCTTTAAAGTCTAACAATCTTGTTTAATATTCAACAATTTTATTTTTTTTTATTGTAACAGCTCAAGTTAATTTTTTGTTTCATGCATTCTTTTTCTAACAACGTTTAGTTAAATTAATTAATAAAATCGTACTAAATTTAGATTGATTTATTTAGTGTAAAAACCCTAAATTATGAAATAATTACATTGATCTACAGTAACTGAAATATACTGTTAATATTTGAAAAAACGTTAAGTTAGAATTTTTACAAACAATTCTTTTCTAAACGAATTTTATATGGATAGGTAAAATAAATTTAAGACTTTTTCTTTTTGTAACCAATGAGTTTTGATTATATTATATGAAACTAACAATAAATATGTTGTACTAATCTTATTCGAAACATTACTTTATAAATTTTCTGATGAACAGAAAAATTGATTTAAACTTTGAAATATAACGATAAATATTAGCTATTTTTCACACAAAATATATGGTACCGAAATTATTATTATTTTTACAACTGAAAAGAAACTGCTTTTAACACAAAGATATTGGAATTCACTGTGTACTTTTACCTTCTTATGTAAGCATTATTATTTTATATTTTGTCATTTTAGGAAACTTTGTAATGAATGCACTATTCTACCCGAGATGTTTTTTTTTTAAAACTTTGCCATACAATTTCTGAATATCTGAATATTTTGCTGTTTAGATGTATTATATTATTTTTACTATATTCTTATTAATTTTTTAGGGAAAAAAAACATTTACATAGTTTCCACACTTGTATTATTCATTCTATAAGACTTAAAAGGAGCGTTAATGATGAGCAAGTCAATACATTTTCTGAATCGAAAATAAATTTAACAATCGAAATCAGACTATATAATTTAAGGTTATCGTTATTTTTTTTGTTCTTATTAAAAATTTTAACATCCTTCTGAAAAATTTATATGAAAATCACTAGTTCATGCTGTCTATTACATATATAACGATGTGAATTCTTTCCTTTTGTAATTTTTCTTGGCACTTGAACTAACTATAAAAAAAAATGGATTTAATATGAAAACATCAAACTCTAGTATTTTTGTCAAATAATAAATATTTTTCTTATAATGTTATTACAGCTAACCATCAAGTTAGATTTTTTTCTAGCAATAATTTTTCTGTGAACCCTGAACAAAGAAACCCTATGAAATCCCTGCTTATTCAAGTTATCGCTTTGTACAATACATATTTGTACAGAGAATTCTTAAGTTTGGCCCGACTTATTGTAATCTTACTGGAATGTTATCTACATATGAACCAGCGAGTTTTGTTTATATTCAAGATAAATTAAAAGTTTTTGCACAACTTAAAATAAATATAGCAAATACAATCTGAATAAATTGAAACAAAAATTTAATACTGGGATCTTTTTCTTACACGTAAAGTAGCGGGATCGGATATTACTTAGTTTAATTAAATGCATTAATTGAATTAATATATTCTGAGTAAATTAGTTTGTTTTTGTTTAATTTAGATCATCTTAAAATATAGAATAATTTATAAACAATTAGTTTATAGAAAAATTACTTATAATATTGCTGATTTTGAATATCTATTTAGAGTTTCTAAGCAAATTTTGCATGAATAGGAAAATAATTTTAAGTCATATTGTTATTCATTGAATTTGACTACATTCTTTGAAACTAACAAGCTTATACTCAACATTTTTTCTAACATTTATATCTGTATTTTTAGTGATATATAGAAAAATTGATTCAAACTTTGAACAATGATGATAAATATTAGCTTTTTTTTTTTTGCGCGTAAAATGTATGGTAACAGAATTATTATTTTTACAACTGCATTTAATTCAAAACTTTCGAAAATTGTTTTTCGAAAACATTTACTTAATTATATTTAGTTTTATTCAATGAATAATTTAGTAATGTGAGAAATGTTGAATTTTAACTTACTATCATGTCGACACATGCTATCTTATCTTTGGATTCTGAAGACATATTGAGTTAAAATTTCTTAATTATGGATAAACGTCGAAGGAGATATGAGAACACGTGAGGAATTTTGGTCTGTTTTCTAGGAATGCTGTTCAGTATTCTTAAAAAGAATGATATTAATAGGGGAGAAAACATCCGATTTCTATTCTTATGCATTTAATAATTAATAATAATGTATGCAAGCAGAAAATTTTGAAGTATACATTAGAATTCAAATAAATAACTTACAATGTAATATTTTAACTATGTGTAACAAAATATGGTGATTCATTTTTCGTTGAATAATACTCATTACATTTTTTTTGTAACATTTACTTATTAGGATTTAATTAGAGAAAAATCGTTATTTAACCAAAACACATAATTTTAAAAGACAACAATTCATATTTCTACAATCTCTTTTGATAAAATTAACATATTCTTAAAAAAAAATCACTCTAACAGTACTATCAAACGAGTAAGTAATGCATTTTTGGCTTTTAGGTAAAAATGGTTTCTGCTCTATTCGAAGTTACACTATTGTATGGCTATAAAATTATAGATGGGTTTTCTTTTAAGTTGTTAAGTAAATATAATTTGTTCTTAAATTTGTTGGAAATATATTTTTGAAAACTGTTTTCGTAATTATCGCTTTTTTTTTTTAAAAAGTTATATTTAAAAATATTTTAATTTTTCTAACATGAAACATGTTATATTTAAAATTTTCTATAATATTAAAAATATTATTATATGCAAAATTATTTAACTATAAAAAAAAGGACGTTAATTTTGATTTCTTACATTATAGTATTAAATTTTAATATATATCTTATTTTTTAAAATAAAAATTTAAAAAAAAGTTATACTTAATTTTTTTTTCATAATTAAGAAAAAAATATTATGTTTTAAAAATTTTATTTTCTAACATTAAAATAATTTTATGTTTTTAAAAATTTATTTTCTATCATAAAAATTATTTAATATTTTATTTTAAAAGTTATACTATTCTTTTTTTCTTAATGTTAGAAAAAAAAATAGTATAACTTTTAAAATAAAATATTAAATAATTTTTATGATTTTATTTTTACGATTTTTTTTCAAATTATATTTACTTAACAACTTAAAAGAGAACCCATCTATAATTTTATAGCCATACAATAGTGTAACTTCGAATAGAGCAGAAACCATTTTTACCTAAAAGCCAAAAATGCATTACTTACTCGTTTGATAGTACTGTTAGAGTGATTTTTTTTTAAGAATATGTTAATTTTATCAAAAGAGATTGTAGAAATATGAATTGTTGTCTTTTAAAATTATGTGTTTTGGTTAAATAACGATTTTTCTCTAATTAAATCCTAATAAGTAAATGTTACAAAAAAAATGTAATGAGTATTATTCAACGAAAAATGAATCATCATATTTTGTTACACATAGTTAAAATATTACATTGTAAGTTATTTATTTGAATTCTAATGTATACTTCAAAATTTTCTGCTTGCATACATTATTATTAATTATTAAGTATTAAATGCATAAGAATAGAAATCGGATGTTTTCTCCCCTATTAATATCATTCTTTTTAAGAATACTGAACAGCATTCCTAGAAAACAGACCAAAATTCCTCACGTGTTCTCATATCTCCTTCGACGTTTATCCATAATTAAGAAATTTTAACTCAATATGTCTTCAGAATCCAAAGATAAGATAGCATGTGTCGACATGATAGTAAGTTAAAATTCAACATTTCTCACATTACTAAATTATTCATTGAATAAAACTAAATATAATTAAGTAAATGTTTTCGAAAAACAATTTTTGAAAGTTTTGAATTAAATGCAGTTGTAAAAATAATAATTCTGTTACCATACATTTTACGCGCAAAAAAAAAAAAAAAGCTAATATTTATCATCATTGTTCAAAGTTTGAATCAATTTTTCTATATATCACTAAAAATACAGATATAAATGTTAGAAAAAATGTTGAGTATAAGCTTGTTAGTTTCAAAGAATGTAGTCAAATTCAATGAATAACAATATGACTTAAAATTATTTTCCTATTCATGCAAAATTTGCTTAGAAACTCTAAATAGATATTCAAAATCAGCAATATTATAAGTAATTTTTCTATAAACTAATTGTTTATAAATTATTCTATATTTTAAGATGATCTAAATTAAACAAAAACAAACTAATTTACTCAGAATATATTAATTCAATTAATGCATTTAATTAAACTAAGTAATATCCGATCCCGCTACTTTACGTGTAAGAAAAAGATCCCAGTATTAAATTTTTGTTTCAATTTATTCAGATTGTATTTGCTATATTTATTTTAAGTTGTGCAAAAACTTTTAATTTATCTTGAATATAAACAAAACTCGCTGGTTCATATGTAGATAACATTCCAGTAAGATTACAATAAGTCGGGCCAAACTTAAGAATTCTCTGTACAAATATGTATTGTACAAAGCGATAACTTGAATAAGCAGGGATTTCATAGGGTTTCTTTGTTCAGGGTTCACAGAAAAATTATTGCTAGAAAAAAATCTAACTTGATGGTTAGCTGTAATAACATTATAAGAAAAATATTTATTATTTGACAAAAATACTAGAGTTTGATGTTTTCATATTAAATCCATTTTTTTTGATAGTTAGTTCAAGTGCCAAGAAAAATTACAAAAGGAAAGAATTCACATCGTTATATATGTAATAGACAGCATGAACTAGTGATTTTCATATAAATTTTTCAGAAGGATGTTAAAATTTTCAATAAGAACAAAAAAAATAACGATAACCTTAAATTATATAGTCTGATTTCGATTGTTAAATTTATTTTCGATTCAGAAAATGTATTGACTTGCTCATCATTAACGCTCCTTTTAAGTCTTATAGAATGAATAATACAAGTGTGGAAACTATGTAAATGTTTTTTTTTTCCTAAAAAAATAATAAGAATATAGTAAAAATAATATAATACATCTAAACAGCAAAATATTCAGATATTCAGAAATTGTATGGCAAAGTTTTAAAAAAAAAACATCTCGGGTAGAATAGTGCATTCATTACAAAGTTTCCTAAAATGACAAAATATAAAATAATAATTCTTACATAAGACGGTAAAAGTTCACAGTGAATTCCAATATCTTTGTGTTAAAAGCAGTTTCTTTTCAGTTGTAAAAATAATAATAATTTCGGTACCATATATTTTGCGTGAAAAATAGCTAATATTTATCGTTATTTTTCAAAGTTTAAATAAACTTTTCCTTGCATTGTCTTCATTTCAACACATACTACAATTTTTTTCTCCAATTTTCTCATTAGTGTTTAATGAACTAATTGTTTATTAATTAAAAGTAAATAATGAATAAGCTAGAACATATCTCGATAGAAATTAACGTATTAGATGTATTAGGGTATGAAATAGATGTATTGGAATTCGATTCGATTAACGCGTTAGACCGAAAATTGAGCACAATCATTTTCAAAATAGATCCAAAGTTTTTAGAGACTGTATTTGCAAAATTCCAATACATTGAATGGCTATTCGAAGAGAAAATAATTCTCAATGCATTTTTTCAAGAATAAAATTTCTTCTCGACTAATTGTATTTTTTTATTTTCGCACTACATATTCCATTTAAACTATTTGAAAAGTAAACAAAAAAATAAAAGTTTCCATCTCTTCTCTTTTTCAATAGACTGGCTCCCAATATTGAATCTCACACTCTCAAATCTATAAATTATTCGTACAAAGCATGTTTAAAATTAATTTTTCAATCCGAATAAAATGTTTTATCTGTTAAATTGTAAATTTAATTTTTTATCATCTAACTGAAATTAATACAAATATAGAATATCACAGAATTTTTACATTATGTAAAAAATCTTTTGCTTATCAATAGGTTTTTAAAGACTTTAAAATATGTTTCTGAAATTCCATGAAGAGTATAGTTCACAGTAAATTTATTTAACTCGTAATCCTACAGCTCCGTAAACTAAGATAAAGTGTTCCGCTTAAATTTCAAAATTAAAAAGAAAATCCACAAAAAAGCAAGTGGAAGATACCAGCTCAGGTATCAATCTCGTCACTTGACCGAAGTTCAAATTTACGAGGTCCTTCGCCAATAGTCCCCGTGTTGCTTCTCAGTGCGACGCTAACAAGCAATCCCACATCAAAAATCGCATAATAATGACAGATCCCAGTTTATCCTAATATCTAGTATTGTCAAAAAGTAGCTGTTCTTTAATGCATCCTTACTTTTTCGATCAACTGGAGGCAAGTTTTTATCCTCCTTTACAATATTCTCTCTGACCACGGTTGCCCAGTAATCATGGCTTCGAATTCGTGGCCGGCGGTTTTCGTTCTGTCGCGGGCTCGATCCTTGGCCGCTAAAGATCCTAAGTGTAGCCGGGGCTGATGCTCGTTAAATCTGTCAGGGCCCAAAGTCTTCCCTTTGGCGTGGTGTGGAAGTTAGGAGAGGGGGGGGCAGATCAGGTGTCGTCCTCATTCACTTGACCGAGGTTCAAAATTACGAGGTCCGTCGCCAATAGCCCGAGTGTTGTTTTTAGTGCGACGTTAATTTAAACTAAACTAAACAATATTATCTCTACAAGATCAGAAAAGAAGAAACTATCAAACCTTAAGATCTCAATGATATTTTCTAAGCTCATATTTTCAGTCGCTCATTTCTGCCATTTTATTAAAATTATTTAATAAAATTGAAATACTGCCTACGAACCATACTTTGAACCGTATCAGATTAACTTTAACAACCTTTGCGGTTGTTAACGATCAAAACATTTTCAACCACCGCCATATTAACTTAAGGCTCCCGTCTACCGACCATTTTGATTTCGTGGGCGTTATGTTAATCCTATGGAATTTCTACTTTAATTTTCACATCTTTACTGTTTGATTTATTTCAATGCAATAAAGTGCATCTGAAAGAGCAAAAAATAATGAATGCTTCTGTGGAATTACTTTTTTTCCGCTGATTTTTTAAAAATATTTTTATCTATATTTTAATGATTCGTCTGTGTTTTTTCCGGTCTTTAAAAAAATACTTTTAAAAATCGGAGGGAAAAAGTAATTCCACAGAAGCCTTCACTATTTTTTGCTCTTTTAGACACCTTTTATTGTATTCAAATAGATCCAATAGTAAAGATGAGGAAATTAAAGTAGAAATTCCATAGAATTAACATTGAGCTCACGAAATCAAAATGGCGGGTAGACGGGAGCCTTAAATATTGATTCACTAGGACCAGCATCATCGAAAAGAGAATTTTAAGAAATGCTTTGATGAAATGTGCAATATTTCAAGTGGATCGAGCGTTTCATTTAGTATTTCATCAATTTTTTCCTTCCCGAAATTAATCTTTGAGGAATTTTGGCAAAATTTTTCCAAGATCCTCAGTTCAGGAGTAAGTAGCTAAAATTGCTCTCGTGTAATTGAATAATAAACGCTTACTTTTGAAATTGTTTTATAATATATGCATATCTATATTTTGTTTTCTTGTAAGTATCTGTCACAGGTGCGATGTGAATAAATAGAATTTTGTTTGATTCGCCACCTTTTTCAAGAAAATTTAGTCCATAATCAGCACTTGCTTAGATTCGGAATTTTACTGATGTATTACACTTGCCTTCCGGTTTGTTACTTGCATAAGTCAAGTTTTCTTCTGGTTTCGAAGAAATTTTCTTTAATTTTATTTGACTTAAGGAAGTAAGTTTTTAGTTTAAATACTTTGGTTTAGAAAAAGAGTGAATGTACTACAGGCTGAGGAGGTGGCTAAAATTATATGACACAATGGCAGCTTCGGCTCTAGAGCGGACCTGGTATATATTTTATATAATTACGGATTTGCTACCACTATTTTTCTGTAACGAATTGGTATAACAATTTTGCTCTCTTTTAATGTTTGATTTTCGGGAGAAATTTTTTTCTTCTTAGATGTAAAAAAAATGATCTCCAGAGCTGAAACCGATATTAAAATTCGGAAGATTGTCATTGAGATGTTTGTGGTTGATAAATTTCTTTGTGATATTGCAAAGGAAACTCAACGCAATAACGAAAGGGTACAAAAAATTATCCAGTAGTATAAAAAATTGGACAGTTAAAGATGGAAAAGGTGATAAAAGATTATCGATTAGCCGACCAAGAGAAAGATCATTTTGAGAAGTAAGGAAAACCTCTAAGACGAGCGCTTCATAGCGACCCGTGTGGTGACCGGCAATGACAGAATAGTCCCACTGTAGCTCATGCATGTCGTAAGAGGTGACTAAAATGGGTATCCAGCGTCTGGGGGTATAACCGAGCACCCTGCCCCTGGGGATTATATCAGGGGACCTCAGAGACTTGCCTTCTTTTGGCAAGTACGGGCATCATGACCCCGAGGTATCTTAGTGATCTTTTTCTTTCCCATGGGGTTTACCGTCTTTGGTAAACACGGGTGACGCGCCCCCGGGATATCCTAGCGATCCTTCTCTATTTTCGACCCTCCTTCTTGTTAACCAATTTGTCTTTTCCTCAATTTCTTCTCTTCTAGACCACAGTTAATTCTTGTTTGGCGCAGCATAGCCATATTTGGCTCATGCGCCAATAAACTTTACTTTCTTACATGACCTTTTTGTCTGCCAATCTTTTTTCAATGTTTTAATGTCTTGATCACAGATTTACTTTGTTTGGCGCAGTATGGCCACATCTGGCTCTTGCGCCAATAAAACTTCACTATCATCACCATCATCATCAAGAGTATTGCCCAGTCTACTTCTACACCAGTAGGGAGTTATGTTTCCGCAAAAACAAACTGAAAAATAATCGGAGAAGCAAATTATAATCGTCACGCAGCTAGAAGGAAACATTTTATTTCCAAAACGAATAAAGAAAAAAGAATTGCTCATACATTTGCCAAAATCGTATTTCGAAGCCTCAGCGTTTCTAGAATAACGTAAATCCAGTAACAAAAGCACTCAATATTTTTAAAAGTGCTAGAAGACAATGGTATGTTTGACGGAAACCTTATAACTGAACTACTTGGAAACACAATCCTCTCTGTCAAATATGGTGGTCGTTTGGTTCTTGTATGGGGTTGTAAGTCTGGAAACGGAGTGGGAAAATCAGTTTGTATTGACGGACTCATGGATTAAATGAAATACTTCGAAAAATAATTAAAAGGGCTTAGAAATTAGGTTTGGGGCGCATTTTATGTTTTTTTTTTCTCAACAAGTTAACCATTCAAAACATACAGCTGAAACAGTTAAGTTGTGATTGTTGTACAATTGTAAAAGACAATTGCATATACCAACGTTTCTTAACCTTGTTTGGCCCACAGACCGGTAAAATTTGTGAAAAAAATTTCGTTGAACAGTGTTTCTAAGTAAAGAAAATTTTTTAGGACTATTATGTAAGTTAATTGTAATATTGTTATTATCATTTACTTACAATAATATTTAAAATTAAGAACCTTTTGTTTATATATATATATAAAAATAAATCTTGGAGGAAAATCACAGAAAATTATAAAAAATTAATCTCAAACTCATTGCGTATAGAAATAGAAAAGAATTAGTCATCTGAGTACTACAAAATTAAATATCCAATTTTTGTTTGTTTGGCATATAATGTTAATGATAATACTGCGGCTGCTTTCTTCAGTTAACTTTTCAATTGTGGGTTCTAAATTAGTCAAGATAAGTCGAAAAGATGAAAAGGTCGAAAGCCGATATTCTTAAATTTATTTTTTATTACTAATCGAAGATGAAAATCTAGCTTCACATAAATACGTTGTTGTCGTGAAGCATTTTCATTGCTTTCTCATATATATGGATATTTATTTTTTTCATTTTGATCCAAAATTTATTTATAGACGTTGTTGAAAAACTGGATTTTAACATAACATCTGAACTGACCTCAAGGAGGGACTCATATTCTCTGCTATAATTTACGACTGTCACATGTTTTGAAAGGATTTGTTGTCCTCAAATTCCTTTCCCACGTGGTTTTATGAGATGGGGAAAAATTTTATTTAAATATTGTAAGCGTTGACCAATGATTATATTTAATTTTGGTATGTTTAAATTTTGCTGCGAATTAACAAAATCAAAATTGTTATTATAAATATCAATATCATTATTTTTTGCTTTATCCAACCCCAATTTTTTTTCTTTAATCCATCCGTTTAAATTTAAATAAATGAAACTCATGTATTGCAGTTTCTTATAAATTCAAATTTAAATAATTGTTGCATGAAAAAACAAGATTCACCCAGAAAGCAATGAAATTAATTTTATTGCACGTTTTTGACACATTGTCAAAGGAAACAGCTGGTGACTGCAGGTGCATTGAAGCTTTAGATGCATATTGCAACATTCAGTCTGATTGGACCAGGCATCCGCAGTAGCCTTGTAACGCCGCTCTAGCCTAGTGGTCATGGTTTCAGATTTGTGACCGGCGGTTTTCGTTCAGTCTCGGGTTCGATCCTTGGCTAACAAAGACCCACCGTGAAGCCGGGGCTGATGCACGTTAAATCTGTCGGGGCCAAAGACTTCCCGTTGGTGTGGTGTGGAAGATAGGAGGTGCCAGCTAAGGTGTCGTCCTCGTCACTTGACCGAGGTTCAAAATTACGAGGTCAACTAAGTAGCCTTGTAAAGAGTCATTGCGGGAACGTATCGCTAAGTTCATGATGCAGCAAAGAATCGAACAACCCCGTACAATAAATTTTTGTGTTAAACTTGGTAAATGTGGTAGTAAAACTATAGAAATATTAAAAGAAGCCTATGGAGAGACGAAGTTTTATCGTAAACAACCGTGAATCCTTAACTTCAACGGAAGCAAATCATGGTAATAAAAACATTAAATTATTCATCGTTTTTGTTTTTTAGCCTTCTACAGTTCTGCGTGCATATTTTATAGATTTTATAAATGTTAAATTTAACTGCGTATTTTAAAAATACTGTTTTTCGACTTTAAGAAAGAAAGTGGAAGTTGGTGTATGCTCATTTTTTGGGAGTCACTCTATGTCGTTAGATGTAATTAGTTTTCGTAAGATTAAGCAATAATGACGATTATTCTCCCCTCACCATGACGTAAATTCATTCATCTACCAGTTAAATCCTTTCCCCCCTTATCTAAACCCTATTTCAAAATATGACATTTCTTTTCTGGTATGTTTATCTTGTATTCATATCTGCTGATGACGTTTTCTAGTCTTCAAGTATTTGTTGAATTACATTTTTACAGCTTCTTTTTCTGCATTTGTTGAATTACATTTTTACCATTTCTCCAATTTCTTTTATTTTACATTTATTTATTTAATATGCGTATAACAAGAGGGGGGGAAACCAATTGGTATGATATTAGATGCATTAGAAATGTATGTACAGTGGCTCAAACAATTGAGGATACACCTTACTTTCACTTGATAAATCCAACTTTTAATGAAAATAACACATTAACTAGAATCGAAGACGTATTTTTACTTTTACACGTAATAAAAGGGTTAATTTACAGTAAAAATAACGAAAATCAACAAAAAAAATATCTAAAATTAAAAGTTTCATAAATATTTGAAGTAAACATAGGCAGATCTTTACCTCAAAAAATTAAGGATACACCAATGAAATTTTTTCAATATATTACATGCATAGACAGTATCAGTATTTTGTTGCATGTCCTTTGGCTTTTATAATGTCCTCCAAACGTCTTGGTACCGATTCGACTAATTTTTTAGGGGTATCTGGAGATATTTTATCCCATTCTTCTTGTAACACTTGCTTTAAATGGGCTTTATTTCTAATCTGGTGTTTTTGGACCAATGTTTCTAGTGTGGCCCACAAATTTTCTATGACATTGATATCAGGGGACTGTGGCGGTGTGTGCAATTGCTGTTTACAATGAAAAAGACACCACATTTTGACATTACGTGCCGTGTGTTTGGGGTCGTTGTCGTGCTGAAATATAAAATTTCCATCTAAATCCAATTTTTGTGCACTTTCTTTAAGATTGTTGCGGAGTATGTCTATATAAAGCTTATGATCCATTATACCATCAATAAAAACTAAATTTCCTACCCCATTTGCAGCCATACAACCCCAAACCATGACGGAGCCACCACCATGTTTAACTGTAGGACTTAAATTTTTTGGATCCAAAGCGGTGTTCGGCTTTTTCCAAACGGTGTGACGACCATCGCTTCCAAAAATGTTGAATTTACTTTCATCACTAAATATAACTTTCTTCCAAAAGTTTTCTGTCTTCAACTGATGAGTGTTTGCAAACTCCAAACGCTTTTTCTGATTTTGTAAGCTTATGAAAGGTTTCTTTCTAGCTACTCGACTGCTATATCCAGCATGTCTAATCACATTTCTCACAGTTTCAGCACTTACACTTCGGCAGATTATTCGAGAAGTTTCTGCAGCTAGTTTGACTGCACCCAGCTTAGGATTAATCTTGATATCTTTTAAAATTTTCCTTTTAGCTACATCACTCAGAATACTTTTCCTTCCTCTTCCACTCTTATTTTGAATTAATCCATCGCGTTTAAATTTCCCAATGATTTTCTGGACACATGAGTGACTCCTACCGACAATTTCAGCTATTTCACGATAAGATTTTCCCTTCTTAAATAACCTTAATATAAATTTTCTTACATCAATACTAGTCTCTTTCCGAGGAGCCATTTTCCACTTAAAATTACAGCTTTATATTCTCATAACCAACTTCAAAAGACAGAAATAACAGTTGAAAAAGTTTAGGATAAAATTTCCCAAACTTAGATTATTAGTAGCAAGCAAAAAGAAATCAAGTGGTAGTTAAACAAAAATTTCATTTGTGTATCCTCAATTTTTTGAGGTAAGAATCTGCTTATGTTTATTTGAAATGCCTCTAAAAAGTTTTATTTTAGAATTTTGTCGTTGATTTTTCTTTATTTTTACTGTTAATTAAACCTTTTGTTATGTCTAAGAATAAAAATTAGTTTGCACTTCTGGTTAAGGTGTTATTTTGATTGAAAGTTGGATTTATCAAGTAAAAGTAAGGTGTATCCTCAATTGTTTGTGCCACTGTATGTATTCCAAATTTAACAAAAGAGAAATTCGAAAACGTATCCAAGGTTAACAGAATCACGTACATCCTTTCATTTCATTCCATTAACCCTTTTAGACTGTTATTGAAGACTTCGAAAGCTTGGAATGCCTATTCATAATGGTCCTTCTACTTACCTGGCCAAACATGCCTTAGGGTATTCTGTGACCGTGATTCGGGTGTTATTCTCGTCACTTGACCGAGGCTCAAAATTACGAGGACCGTCACCAATAGTCTTCGTATTCCTTCTCAATGCGGCATAAATAAGCAATCACTATCACAAAATCGTATTCCGAACCTTCTGAACGCTTGGATTACAAGAAAAAAGTTGTTTGTATTTTCATTGGGATTCTTTTGTTTCGAAAACACGAACTTAGAGTCCCAATGAAAAATCCGAGGTTTCACATTGTATATCGAAATTTCTCAATTATTTGTTTTCTTTCCATTGTTGGTAAAATCTCTAGAATTTAGAGACGATGGAATTGCGAAAGTGGTTCGAAAAGTACCTTTATGACGACAACAAGCATTGTTAAAACGAGTTGGTGTTACCATCGTGTGCTGCTATCTCTTAACAATCACCAAAATAAATGTGGCAATGATTCATAGGTTAGTTTTGATTCGACCCCAAAATTTGAGTGTTGCCGCGATAAGTCGTCGTCTTTTTGCTTCGACTTGTAACCGTGGATGAAATCTGGATTCATGATTGTACACCAAACCAAGGGACAATCTAAATAATGAGTAGCTTCCGGTGAATTTGCTCCAAAGGAGGTAAAGACTTAGTCCAAAAAATTAGGGGAGACGATTTTTTGGCATGCGGAGAGCATCAATTTTATGGACTACTTAGAAGTAATGAAAAGGTCAACGGAGTGGAAAAAGATCACTGTGAGTTAGTTATCCATTTCCTTCTTAACACGGGTAATTTTTGAAGTGTTCTTGTATAATAAAGATTAAAATGAATTAATATCAAAAGGACAAGTTTTTGAAAAATGTTTCTGTATAGTCTTGAAATATGCCCCGCCCTACTGAATCTGAAAAAAAAAAAAAATTAAAGGGAGGCTCACTTAAAATCTTTGATTAGAATTTATTTTTTTAAATCATAAGTTATTTTTGATACAAGGCAAATGATAAAATGAAATTTATCTATGAAAATCAATACGTTTTGGAAGAAAAAAAGTATCCAAAAACCATTTAAGAAATGCACGCAATAAATGAAGTAAAAAAAATCATGAATGAAATATCAAATTGAGTGTGTGAAAAATATGGTAGATGTAATTGTCAGAAGCGAAGGGGAAATTGAAAATAAGCTTAGAGTAGGAAGAGGCTTATTCTCGAAAAGGAGGAATATTCTGAGGTTTTTGTTTGTGGTGAGTGTTATAATTTCTCTGAATTTAAATTTAGTATTTTATTTTCCCTCACGAATATATGTACATATTTGTAAGTATTGTCTTATGTAGGGTGTACCTGAACTCATGGGACAGAAGGTACAATGCACATAAAGAGGTATTTTTTGTACATCACTGAGGGACAGAAATGAAAAGTGCTGGCCTAAACGCAAAAAATGCTGAAGCCTTTTACTTACATCAAGGTGAATTTCTTGCTAAGAATAGAAAGAATAAATTCACTTGTTTAGGCATTACTTCTAATTCATATGTTACACGTCCACATGTTTTTCAAGAGTGGCTTTCTGTTAATGTGTGAAAGGGTATTTTGAATTTCTTTCTTGGTCCATTTCTACCCCATCCACTTACAGTATCATGCATCGCATTTCTCTGAAGGAGGTAACACTAGAATTATTTGTTAAAGTTCCAGTTGCCGTTCGAAATTCCATATGATTTCAGAAAGACGAAGTTCCAGTCTATTTTGACAACTAATGTGCGTAATTACTTCAATGCTACGTTTGAACTCGATGAATGTGACAAGATGGACAAGTAATTTGGCCAGAAAGTTCACCCAATTTATCGAGTATTGATTTATCTTGAGGAGACACCTCAAAGCATTCAAGTACGAGACTTCAATTCAAGACCTAATTGCTGCTTTCAATCGCTGCTGCAAATGCTTGTGAAACAAATGGCATTTTCGAAAAGGTGCGCCAATTACTTGCTAAATGATGCCAAGCCTCTATCGATATTAGTGGTGGCCTATTTGAGCATTTACTGAAGTTAATTATTATTGAAAATGAAAAGCCCTTTCTTTTTTCATTATTATGGCATTTGTTGTTTTTTGGCCAACATTTTTCGTTTTCGAATGCACATTGCTATACGGAAAAAGCTCTTTTATGTGTATTTTATCTTCACTTAAGTTTGTCTGTATATTGATATTGCATATACATTTTGAAAAACTTAACAAAGGAATTTGAAATTATATATATAGCAGCAAATGTGTTCATTTTCATATCAGAGTCTGAAATGAAGAAATTCAAAGACAACTAACAAAAGACATTTTTGAAAATATTTATTTTGGTTCTTAAAGTACACACACATAATTTAGATTCAATCAACATTAATTCGATGTTTTACATGTTGAATGAGGAAATTTTGTTTTCTTTAACATTTTGGATGTGAATGATAAATGCAGATATATCAAGATTTCGGTGGGTACTTTGCTTTTTTTTCCAGATTTCTTTTCAAATATTTTTAATAAAACCAAATTAAAGTCATGGCTAAACATGCAAATTTATCACATTATCAATGAGATTTAACGCGCTTGAACAACGAGCATTCATACTGCGAGAACCTTTGGGGAACAAAAAGATACATTGAAAGCAACGCTGCTGAGAAATTGAACACAAGAGAATATTTCTAAAATATATTTTAAAAATTGGGATTTTTTCCCCAAAAAAATTTAGAATTGAGTTTTCTAAATTCAAAAAATATAATCGTGTATAATTACAGTACATAAAGCTAATAGGTTACGAAAATCAACATCAGGTGGCTGGGAGTAATAGAATCAGATCCAAATTAGAGGTGATAATTATGGTTCAGAAACATAATTGGCTTCTTGAATCAAATCGAACAGACTCAGCTTGTGCAAATTCTGACTGTTATAAGATTTCAGGTTGTCTTTAAGGCAGTTTGTCAGCATGGCGTCGCACAAACAGATGGTAGTCTTGCATTTGTCTACGTCGCCATCTGAAAAGACAATAGAAACTACAGATTAAATATATGATGGCATTTTCATCGATGATGTATATACAGCAATCCGCGAAACACTGGAGTACCTTGAAGCCACTTGATGCAATGCAAATTTCATTTTTGATAATATTGTAATTAGCAAGCGCGAATGACAATTTTTTTTTTTAATAAACGGGGTATTTACAAAATAATATCCCAACATTGAAGAGTTACAATTGCAAAAACCAAGAACTTACAATATTTTTGGACAGATTGTGACGGCATCTTGTTACCTATCTCTTCGGTCATCTTAAATGTTATTCTAATCGTAAGATCTAAATTTCAACTTAAGTTCAAGCAAAGGCCACACACAAGTGAATAAAATAGTCAATTATCTAGAATTTGTTTATTAACTCCTGTTATAGGGTGTGTGGGCTCTCAAACAGTTTACTTTCTGTATCCTCGAGATCTAACAATTCCATGCTCTATCAAAGATTACGCTTAGCGGAATATGATGCGAGTACGTTCTTTAAATAGTCAATCAATTCGATAGTGTTGGGTTCTAATCTCACCAAATCCGCTATACACGACAAAATACTTTCGCGCACATCACATCACCTCTCGCGCACATCACATTACCATAACCATAATTAATTTCAATTTAATTCTCTGTCGCTTTTATACGATTTGATTATATCTATTCCTCCCACTTTCAACGTTCACTTACTTTGCATCAGTTCCATTTGATTGAGAAGAAGATGGGAATTCAAGCATAAAATTCGCGAATAACCTTGTTACAAGATTAAATTAAAAATAATACTTTTTTCAGTTTATAAAATTATAAATATTTAATGTGTCTGCCATCAAAAACTAGAACGATACCCATTCGAAAGTAGAGTTCATTCTTCACTCTTTCCAGCCTGTTCGGTGCTACAGATAGAAAGGAGCAGTTATTGCTCTTAATTAGTGGTCCTTCAAAGAAGCCCTGATTAAGCTCCCAGCGAATTTTTTTTAGCTAAGGGGGGGAAGGGGCTACTTAAGAGATAAAGTGTTTTCTCCGTCACTCCCTGCTAACATTAAGGAATTAAAAACGAGAATAACTGCTGCCATTCATACTGTAACACCAAACATGCTGAAAAGGGTGTAGGACAGATATCGAATGGATGTCGTTCGGGTTTTTGGAAGGAGCATTGACAATTTTATAAACTTCGAAGAGTTATTTTTAATTTAATATGTCCAGAAATGTCGTAATTTCTTTAGTTTTTTAATTGTAGCTCTTCAAAGTTGGGATATTTTTTTGTGAACACCCTGTATATGTGGTATAGTAAACTTAATGTACATTTAATTGCTCGAAAAAATGACGCCATTTATTAGACTAAGTGGAATAGAAAAACCAAGCAAGTAACGTCACAATGATTGTCATTGTCTATTCGGATTTATTTTAGATATCTGTTAAAGATTAATATTTCGTTCTAGCAAAAAGTCCTGAACACATCATTATTTTCCACGTCATATTTTTGTGAGAACTAGATGGTAAATATCAAAACAAAGGAACGGCAATACTCTTTGTTATATCTTCATCACAATGTTATCGAAATCAGCAAAGATAACGTATCGTTTTAAGTTTAAGAATTTTTTTAAGTGTTGTAACTTTAAGAGAGATTTTAAAATAAATATGTTTGAGTAACATAATATTGGTATTTTATTCTTTTATAAATGTAAGACTTGGAGAAGGGGCAGCCAGGAATGTTTTCTTTGTGTCCTTGATTTTAAAAATGTTGGCTACCCCTGCTTTAAAGTTCATGCTGTATTATAAGTCTTCCACGCGAAAAATGTTAGAGTTTAGAGTTCCCTAATTGAGAACCATAGATATACAGGATGAATATCAAAATCTTAGTTTTTAACAAATTATACGACAGAATTATTGCAGTATCAAACCATTAATGTGGAATGATAGTATCAAATCTTTAATGAGGAATTATAGTATCAAACCATTAATATGGAATTATTATAGTATCAAATCATTAATGCAGAAATATTACGGTATCAAATTATTATAGAATCTGCTCTGTAACATATCTGGAATCTCTTACTGAAGGGAGACCAGAAATATTACAGAGCAGATACAAGGAATTCTAGAGCATTTGGTTCGTAAAATCAGAGATAAGAGGTTCGCGAAACTAGATATTATCTTGAATTGTCTTATTTCGAGCTAAATCTGCATAAATCTATTGTGTTGGACTTTGACTATTCTTCTTCAGGAAGTTGTGGAATTCATTATATTAATCAATCCTTTCAACTGTATCTAAGAGAGAACGCCACTATATACTAAACTAGAAAGAGTAGCTCACCTCAGCTCTCTACTTATGTGGATGAACGATTTCTTAAAGTGAATGCGTTCTCGTTGGGAGAAATTGAATGCGTTACATGTAACACACACATAGGAAAATTAGTTGCGAAAGGAAATAACTAAAAATTAAAGTGAACTTGACAGCTTTACGTGAATTTTTTTTTATCTTTGACTTTACATTTTTTTATCTGTGACACTTTTGTGAGAGACCAGACACGTTACAGATCAGATTCAAGAATAGATTCAATTCTGGAACATTCGGCTTGGAAAGTCATAAATGAAAGATTTGCGTATAGCTATCAAGCTCACTTAAATTTTTAATCATTTCCTTTCGTAATTGATTTTACCGTGTATTTATTTCTTCCAACGCATTCACTTCAGGAAATTGTTCATGGACATATGTAGAGTTCTGAGGTGAATAGCATTTTCTGGTTTAGTATATAGAGGCGTTCTTAGATACAGTCGAGAGGATTGGTTAATATCCAGAATTCCTCAACTTTCTGAAGCAGAAGACTCGCAGACCAACACTATAGATTTATGCAGATTTAGTTCAAAATAATATCTAATCACGCGAATTTCAGAAGCAGCGTGAATACCTTGTGTTTTTCTTGTTATATTACTCAAATTATTTCAGATTGAGGCTTACTTTTATTTTATTTCTCAAGCTGAGAACCTGTGGAATCACTAAACCAATTAAAAAAGAATAATTATAATTCTTACCTCTTTTTACGGGAATATGTCTGCTCAAGATCTCCGGAGCTGCAATAATTACAGAAATGAAAAATAGATATTAAGTATCAACATTTTTAAATCTTGATTTTTATTGTTTAAAAAACATACCAAACATTTATTTTACTTGAAATTTAGTTTGAAACACATTTTGTGGTCATGGTCGAGCGTCGGGGGTTCGAGCCCCCGACCGCTAAAGACCTACCATGAAGCAGGGCTGATGCACGTTATATTATAATTGGTTTCTTTTTTAAAAATCAATTTCTTACGACAGCAACACAGCAGGCTGTTGGCGATTTTCTGACTTCGCTGATCCATCGCTAGATGATGAAGACGATACATACTCGAGCTAATACCTCACACGCAAATATCTATCTCGTCACGTGTGCACTCTGAGATCCAGTTCGATTTAATGTGCAACTGCTTGAATTATTATGCGACATGACCTTTTGTGATATCAGACTTGTGACTCGATCCAAACTCTTTTGATCACGAAACGTGATTTTATGATCGTCATAAAAAAATACCGGGAAAATTATGTCTCCATATTAATGATCGTAATTAATGAACAGGTCTCCAAGGAAGCGAAAGACAGGGTCATTAGGACTATGAAAATTAATTAAAGTACAGAGCTCTTAAAAAATCTATAAACTTTTCTTTAATGCTTTCATGTGAATTATATTCTCAAAATGTTTCAGATTTTAAATTACATAATGCAATATAAAGTTAGGCTTTGGGATTTACGATAAAAACATTTGGATACATTATATAAGATGCAGTTTCCAAGAAGGATAAAAAAATTAATCAATACATTTTTTTTCTGCATTAGATCTAATGCGAAAAAGTTACAAGCCCGATATTATTGCTCTAAAAAAAGAATATTGATTGATCGACCAGGAAAAAGAATCACTCTCTAGCAGTCACGCGATTTTTCCAGGCTGAGCAGTCACGGTTAAAGATACTTCTTTATAATTATTTTTTTTTTTCGTCGCGGAAAGCTTCGTTAGAAAAAAGAAATGGCGACTTCGTAATCGAAATGACGAATAAAAAAAAAAGCCTTTCATTTAATACGGTTTGAGTTTATGGGGCGTTTACTTGAAGCAGCGTCGGTAAATGAATTATACTTATCATTTATAAATATTTCATTTCCTTCAAAACCATTTGATTTACTTTCTTTTTAGAAACTTATTTTATCTTATAATTGCTTTTACTAGAAATTGAAACAATCTCAGCGTTGAAACTTATTCAAAGAAACAAACACAAAATAATCGTTTTGATAACACAATATATATATATATGAATGATAACCCATACCCCCCCCCCCCCAAGTATTAGAAACTGTAGATTTTGATTTGGGAAACTACTTGCATATCCCAGTTGGATTAATTCTATATTCTATACGTTTGATTCTTATTATTTTTAAAATTGAAAATGTTTCTTCTTTACGGGGTATTCATCATTTGTATTAATTTTTTTCAGAACCTGCTGAAATTTTAAAATATTTTTTCAGTCCGAAACAGTTATATGGATATGAAAGGAGTGGGCAACAGACGACGGCTTCTATGATCCGTTCCGCTATTGTTCTCAGTTTTCAAGGGGTCTTTGGAAGAGTAAGGCTGTGTTGTGGACAAATCAGTTTTTATAAACGAAGGCGAAAGGGGGAAGAGGAATTCTATTTACGGGGTAGTGGGCCATTGGTTTACTCTTATAAAAGTCTAGGTGGAAACAAAGAGTGCGATTTGAGACGGAAATTTGGAATTCTGTCTTTCGAGGGATCTAATGCGTATAAGTAAAATTAGCTTTGAAAAACTAGAAAAGAAATCCATGGAAGGGAAATTTCAGTTCATTATAGGCGGACTTTCATTTGTGCAGAAGTTTACTATGAGCGTTTAAAATTACATTAAATAGCATTTCTGTTTGGACTAGTGAAAAAATTCACTGCAACCGAGAATTCAATACATTTTGAGTTCACTCTAGCGAGGTTCGATTGTAGCACAAACATAACTTGACAAAATAAAGTATAAAATTCTTAGACCCTACTCCGGTTTTGAACGGTTATCGACACCTTGTAGCAATTTTCCCAAATTCAATCGTTTACAGGGATCTCCGTATTCCTGACGGTCGAACAGTTTCAACTTTCGCTTTATAATTACCGATGCGAATCCCTTTGGAGAAAATCACCTGTACCTTCATTCGAGTGCTGATACGAAAATAATAGATGATCTAGGTTATTTATGAATTATTTATCAAGTACAACCGATGCAGTAACACAATCTTAACACCCGGGTTTCACTTTTATCGACCAAATATCGATAAATCAGTACATTTTTTTTAAAAAAAATAAATAATAAACATTAATTTCGAAAAAGAGAGAACTTTTTCTCTTAAGTTAAATCTTAAACGATATTATTAATGATTACCCAGTTTTCGTTCCACTATAATTGGTCGCGGTAACTTAGTGATCACGAGCGCGAACACGTGTCCGGTATTATTCCCATCTAGTCGCGGGTTCGAGCCTCTTAGACTGATGTACATTAAATGAATGGAGGCTCCAAGTCTTCATGTTAGCGTGGAGTAGAAGTTAGTAGAGAGATGTACCAATTCACTGATATCGTCCTCGTCACTTGAACTAGGTTCAAAATTATGCTATCCGTCGCCAATAGCCCTCGTGTTGCTTCTAAGTACGACATAAATGAGCAATCAATCAATCGATCTTACCACATGAAGCCAAGCCTTTTTCATTTTTAGTCCATTTATATTCCACTTGATAAGCGCCCTTTTCGCCTAAGCTGTGACATACGCTTTTGGTGGAAAGATTGTAGCACAGGTCATGGATCTGACAGCATCTGAAAATTGATTTAGTTAAAAAGAAATTGAATGTCATAATTAATTTTTAGATAATAATACAAATCTGTCAGAATATTTTTTTACATGTACTAGGAAGTTAAACATTGCAAAATTCAAATTTGTTTCATCGTCTTTTGGATTGAGAATGTTGACTTGTAAGCCTTTCTCTTTCTACCAGTAAATTCCTCAGAATCATATAGTAAAGTTTTTTTTCGCTTAGTATAAGATAGTAATATCTAAAAACCGATTTTTAAGTATAAAAATGGTTCGGTGTTAATATCACACACACATTTACAGAGTAGCATATTTTAATATTCTTTGACTTTTGCATATCAATCAATAAAGTGAAAAATTTATTTGAGTTCAGGTGAATAATTGCGTATATATTTAGTTATCTAAATTTAGCGAAAAGAAGTTGCCTAACTTCATATTTCTAATATATTAGACTATTAATCAATTGTCCTACCACTGAAAAGGAATGGAATTCTACTCTTTTTGCGAGAATGGTTAGGTATAAATCCCCCCACCCCATAGCCGAAAATGTTCAGATGAAAACGGAATAAATGGGAAGTTAGGAACGCTGTTTCAAGAAATAATATTGAAATATCTTAAATAGCAATTTTAATGTTTGTGTCAGGGATTTAATACGTTCTCATTAAATCCCTGACACAAACATTAAAATTACTTAACTTATGCGTAATAATGTCTAGTTTTGTGTAAATTTCATATGCCAGGTATATACATATGAAATGCAGATGTTTCTTACAGATAGCGCCACGCATCCATTCTTACTCGTGGTGAATTCATACATATAGCAGTTTGACTAATCCTAGCAACAAAAACCATAAATGTGGAAAATTGTGAAGGTATAAATGAAAATGTCGAATCTCACCCCAAAAAAGACCATTTGTTGGAGGTTTTGACTCAGTACTTCATTTTGAAGAAAATTTGCTGCTCAAACTTATCGAATTCTTGTGGAAGCTTACCGCGAACAAGCACTGTAGAACTTTTGTTCAATCGATTCAAAACTGGGGATTTTAACGTGAAAGACAAGGCTAAGTTAAAATCATCGAAAAAATTTGAAGTATTGTTGGATGAAAACTTCATACAAACTGGATTACAATTGGCGAAAGTGTTGATTGTGACTCAAAAAAGTAATAGAGACCATTTGCAAGAAGAAAAATGGTTGCCAAGCAGCTTGACTATTTCATAAGGACTCTGAGATGAGTCAGACCAAGTTATGACCATTAATTCGTCATTATTGACCTTTGATTCTGGACGGCCATGTGGCTTATTTGTGAAGTGAGTTACTTGTACGAAATTTGCCGAATCAATTTGATACTGTCTGCTGAGTAGCAATGCGGAAACCAAATACACTGTTAAATGTTTCGCGCGGTTTGCGACCCCATAGTTTTATGTAAGAACTCTGAGAATTTCGGACCATTCCCTTTTCAGCAAAATTAATTTTTTTAAAAAAAGTTTTAAATATTTTTAGAGCGAACAATGATTTCTTTAAAGAAGCGATATGTAAGAGGAAAAAAAAATTGAACGGGAAAATACTAAGCCAATGTCAAGTAATAAGCAGTTAAAATTGGCGACATTTTTAACTATAAATTTCATTCTCGCCAACCCAATATTATCATAAGGCCCGATATTCGTACAATGATACTATGCAGATTTTGGTGTACTATTAATTATGATGTTGTTGAATAAAGAATTTAAAACAGTCTTCGGAAGCAAAATGGATGACTCACTGGTCTATTGAATCCACTGGTGCTCCAGAACCGCCCAAGCCACAATAGTTGCCATAGGAAACGAAATCTGTACTTTCTCGACCCGTCACTTCGGACACCATCGTACTCAAATTCATGAGACTGCGACGCTTTCTTATGAAGGAACCTAAGAAAGGATACATCACAGAAAATGGTCACAAAAATGAGCACCATTTAACATTCATATGTTTCGTTTATGAACATAGCGAGTAATTCACAAAGTAATAAATAATTTTTATTACTTATCACATTATTTATAGCAGTAACTTAACACTCACGCACACCACAGACATACACACACACTTGTGTGTGTGTAATGATCTCACTCACATATAAAAACAAATTAAATTTTCTAATTTTTCCCATTCTATAACCCATAAGTAAAGAGTTCATCCTTATTTGCTGATACAATTCCAAATCATCCATTAATTTATGCGATCACACGTTCATAAAATCTGTTGAATAAACTTTCCCAAAGTCATAAATCTGTCGGAAATAATACTTAATATATTGATAGACGTCGTGAAAATCCCTCATAATCCCTTTATCTTATACCATGAGAGTTACCACGTGATCTGAAAAAATTCCTCTTGTAAATTCGAATGCAAGGTAAAATTTGCTGTCTTTTGCTGTAATCTCGAAGGCAAAACATCTCTTGCATTATCCATTTTATAATGTGAAAATCTCTCTATTATTCATCATCATCTCTCTCTCTCTCACCAAAAAGAATAATCTTAATTGAATAAGTTTATAAGATGAAGTTCTTAAGAATAAGTTTATTTTTTAATCAGTATGACAAAATGAATACATAATTTTCCCCATTGTCTTAGATATTGATGATGATATGAATTTATCCATTTTTGTAATATTTTTCTGTCAGTCGAAATACATAAAACGTTTTCTTAACGATATATTAGTCTCTCTAATTCTAGGAGCAATTTTTTATGTTTTCATTAAGAACTCAGCACCTTTCTGGATGCTTGAAAAACTTCTATATATGATTAAAATTTACTTTTTTGTAATAAATAAATAAATTATTCATCTCTATCTTAATTTAGAACACTTTTTTTTAAATATTCGAACATCAAAATAATCAGTGGCTCGTTACAAATACCGTCTGATTTTTATTTTTTTAGTGAATGTTATGTTTGTGTAATTTTTGTGATCAAATTTCATTTTAATTACTAAAAATTTGTTCCGTAAAAATGTAATCTCTTAAAGAAAATTTTGGAAGTTAAACCGTAATTCAAAAAAATTCTGTTTATTTCGGAAAAAAGTTCAATAATTCATTCTCAAGAAAAATAAAGACACACTCGATAAACGTGATATTTTTTAACCTCTTCCGGCAAGCTATTAAAATGAGCTAAAATGTAATTATTTCTTATCTACATAATCGTTAGTGAATTTTTTTTTACTTACACATATTTTTAAGTTAATTAATGTTTACAAATTTTCATCACAACATACAGTGATAGATTTAGTTAAATCTTTGAGATGAACTTGTAACTCAACAAGATTTCCATTTTCAAAAAGAAGTACAATTCATTTCATGGTCTCGAATTTTACAAGTGCATCCATAGCATGTCACCGTAAGATTTTCACTATCTCGTCTAACGCCCACGTGTTTCATCGATCGGAGAACACAACGCCCACGTGTTTCATCGATCGGAGAACATAACGCCCACGTGTTGATCGATCGGAGAACATAACGCCCACGTGTTTGATCGATCAGAGAACATGGCTATCTTCCATTAGGTTTGAAGGGATGTCACGAAATCTAAAGACCGGTAGATTCAATGCAAGATAATTTCACAGAGCAACAATCGAATTTCCTTTTGGAAGTTTCCTTTTTGTTGGTTTCCATATCAAAGAGTAACGGATGATCATGTGCATAAATGTTACTTTTGTTTATTATTATATCAAATAGTAAAGATTTGTATATATATATATATATATATATATATA